>VMBQ01002298.1:67045-139213 GCA_007657795.1 Dreissena rostriformis
TGTGGCGTGTTCTGAGAAAACTGGGCAAAATGCTTGTGCGTAAAGTGTCATCCCAGATTAGCCTGTGCAGTCCGCACAGGCTAATCCGGGACGACACTTTACGCCTAAACTGGATTTTCGCAAAGAAGAGACATCATTTTAACGAAAAATTCCATAAAAGCGGAAATTGTCGTCCCTGATTAGCCTGTGCGGACTGCACAGGCTAATCTGGGATGACAATTTACGCACAAGATTTATGCCCAGTTTTCTCAGAACACGACACTAATCTGGGACGACACTTTACGCGCATGCATTAAGCCCACTAGGTTCGAACTAAGCGTCTATGGTCTCAAGCGCTTTCAAACATGAACATACCGGTAATTAAATGCATTTATTACAAGCGAATACGTTTTAAGTGATAAACGGAATTTACTTTTATTAATAATGATTCCCTTTTAAAATAATGTAATTATATTCGGTGGTCTGGTGCTTTAAGTTGATGTTTTTGTTGTTTTGTTATGCAGTATGCATACAATTCTGCTTACGGTGACAATCCTAGTGCGAACTCCCAAAATTAAATAAAAAGCAACCACAACGACCTATCAATCTTTTTCACTCCGAAACAATGTAATGTATTCTCTTTAATAAAACATATATCCTAGTGCGAAACCACAAAATTTTAATTAAAAGCAACCGCAACGATCAATCAATCTTTTTCACTCAATGAATTGAAACAATGTAGTGCATGCTCGTAAATAAAACATAATTGTATCCGCAGGTAGATCATTCCGAAGTGCACGTTACCGACATGTGTTATAACATATACATGTAAGAATTCGTTAAGTTCACCTTAATTAGAACCTGTTGACTATATTCGGTCGTCAGGGGCTCTAAGTTGTGTGTTTCGCTATTCAGTATGGATACAATTCTGCTCATTGTGAAATCCTAATGCGACCCCCACCCACCCCCCCCNATCATTCATTTCGAGGGCTGAACGGATAACTGTCGTATCTCATTCTTTATTTAATATGAGTTACGACAGTCTTCCGTTCACCCCTCGATTTTTTTCTCTGATACATTGTATTGCATGCTCGTAAACAAAACATATATCCTAGTTCGAACCCCCAAAACATTAAATAAATAAATCCTTTTCATTTTGATACAATTAGTGCATGCTCGTGAATAAAACATCTATCATCAAGTAGACCATTCCAAAGTGCACGTGGCAAAAAGGTTATCTTATATGAGGCGCGATCTGAGAAAACTGGACAAAATGCTTGTGCGTAAATTGTCATCCCAGATTAGCCTGTGCAGTCCGCACAGGCTATTCAGGGACGACACTTTCCGCCTAAACTGGATTTTCGCTAAGCAGAGACATCATTTAAACGAAAAATTCCGTAAAAGCGGAAATTGTCGTCCCTAATTAGCCTGTGCGAACTGCACAGGCTAATCTGGGATGACAATTTACGCACAAGATTTATGCCCAGTTATCTCAGAACACGACACATATGAGCATGTTCGAATTCGTAAGTTCGCCTTAATTTTTAACTTATATGTTTATAAGTACATAGTGAAGACTGACGATGTACTATGTACAAGTCGTAATAAAATTTCTGTTCTGTTCTGTTCTATTCTGTTCTTAATTGGGACCTGTACCAGTACTAAACATACCAATATAGATATCACACCTGGTTGGTACGAATGTATTTATCTCAGTTTTACTCAGCAATTAAAAATAATTTAACTATATTCGGTGGTCTGGGCCGTTAAGTTGTGTGTTTTGGTATGCAGTATGCATATAATTCTGCTTAATTTGGTAATCTTAGTGCGACCTTCTCCCCTCCCCACAGAAAATAAATAAATACATAAATAAAAAGCAACCGAAACGACCAATCAAACCTTTCACTCGGATACAATTTATTGAATGCTCGTAAATGAAAATATATTATCAAGTAGTTCCTGTATCAGTACTTAACGTATCTTCCTGTATCAGTATATAACGTATCATTGTAGATATCACAACTGGTTGGTACGTACACGGACTCTAGATTACACAATATACACTCCGTGGTACGTATCAGGTTATGTCAGTAATACTAAGCTATCGTTTTCATTTGATAAAAGGACGAAAGGCTAGATTACAACAAGTACATTGAAAAAATCCGGTTGACAGCGAACTCTTTTGGTACATGCGCAATTAAGATGCTCAGTTTTTATGTTGACGCACATTATAGACCGATTGTGTAATCTGTGCACTTATTGTTATCATGTGAAACTTAAAATCAACTTTTTTTTCGTAAACCGACGTTTACTGCTCGTTGATATCAGTTGTTTGAATTACGAAAAACGTAGAACTTAACATAATTACGAAAGATGTTCGTGACAAATCCCTATTAAAGAAATATGTGCAAATTACGGGTTCGAAATAAACAGGAGTATTGCACCGCACCTTCACCTTGCAAAAAAGATATATGAATTGACCAGCTTGAAAACTTACCCTGAAAATAGTAGGTCTCCTTATTTTAACTTTTCGTGTCTGAGAAGGTCAAGTAAAGTTAGACTATGTGGACTAGGTTGCTAAGCGACAGAACATCATTCAGACAACGTATAACGCTTAGTGACTGCAAATCATTCGGGCAACGTTCCACCATAGCTAAGCGACATAAAACTCATCCGGACAACGTATACTGCAGACTCTACCCTTCTCAGGTCTTAATCAAACTCGGAATTCATCTTTAACCCATATTCACAAACAATCCCGCTGCGTAATGGTTTGTTGCAACCCAAGCAAATATGTAATGAAAGCGATAAAAGCTTAACCCTATCGCAAAAAAAACGTATGATAGCGTGCGTCTTGTGATTGTCAAGTGCATTCGTTTGAAATGTCAGTTTGACACATAGTGTAGACATTATCTATTTGAAGAATCTGAGTGGAAAATAAGAAATTTGCAGTTATGCAATTTTATTATCGAAAGGAATTTTGGCTGCGACCTGTTTTGGCAAATTATGGCCCTTTGTCGTTTTTGTCCACTGTAAAATATTTAGTGGATTCGCATGTGTCCAAACATGTGTTGTGGGGGGCTTCAGTGTATGTGACATATTTAAAAAAATCCCACTTAAGTCAACACGAAATAAGACTCATGATAATTTATAATTTTGGGCCCAGATACTATGAACTAAACGTCGTTTGTCGTTCTCAGAACACCGTTTCTCTGTATAGAAAATTATAAGTAGTTTATTTTTTGTTCTGAATAATCGCTGAGTATTTCGTATAAGGCGTGTTCTGACAAAACTGGGCATAATGCATGTGCGTAAAGTGTCATCCCAGATTAGCCTGTGCAGTCCGCACAGGCTAATCAGGGACGACACTTTCCGCCTAAACTGGATTTTCGCTAAGAATAGACATCATTTAAACGAAGAATTCCATAAAAAGCGGAAATTGTCGTCCCTGATTAGCCTGTGCGGACTGCACAGGCTAATCTGGGATGACAATTGACGCACAAGCATTATGCTTGGTTTTACTCAAAACGCGACACACATGTTTGGAGCGCATGGCAGAGTAAACTTTCTTTTAAAAGAATGGTTATTCGTATACAAGTTAAACGTCCCCATCACGACGGACTCACTGGTAGTAGCATGACTACTTTCACTTTTTTCGCAAATTCTTTAATTGAATTTAGCCACTAATGTTAAGAACGAATCGCAGTTGGATCAAAATATATGTGATCAAAAGAACATGGACGAGACATATTAAATCATATTTCTTTACGGCTGGAAAAAAAAAATCGTGACATAAATGGTGCATTTCTCAAACGCATAACAACGTATGTGTCTTCAAAATAAGTTATACCGGTAAATGTAATTTTATGCAAATAAACAGAATGTTCAAAAGCCGAAACTGTACATCAAATCTTTATGACGGTGTTAAGTGGTTTTTAATTAATTGCTTAATAGATGGAGATTGTGTTCCCGTCAGCTGAACATCGGATGATGTGAAGATCTGAAAACTATGCAAATGAGATGCGCTCTGAGAAAAGGAGGTTTAATGAATTTGCGTTAAGTGTCGTCCCAGATAAGGACGTGCAGTCCGCACAGGCTAATCAGGGACGAAACTTTCCGCATTAAGTTTATTTTTGCTAAGAAGAGACTTTCTTTAAACGAAAAATATCATATAGCGGAAAGTGCCGTCCCTAATTAGCCTGTGCGATTTGCACAGGCTTATCTGGGACGACACTTCACGCAAATGCATAAAAACAATATTTTCAGAACGCGACTCAAATCCTTGATGCAAAAAGACATGGTCGTAAAGTTGTTTGTGCTTCCCGGATGATGCACTCCTTCAATTAAACAAAACCTCAAACGGACGTTTATATGTCCTTAAACATTCCTTGACGCTGAGTGGCCGTAACTAATTGCGAAAAAATTGTCATGACGCATGAAGCCGCCAGTGTCGCTGGGCATGAAACTTACAATCTGATGAGCACATGCAAACCACGGAGCATAAAAAATGCATGACATGTCTGAAAAAAAATGCATATAGCGACGAAAACTGAAGAAAAAGGTCAAGATAGGTCGTAATAAACAAGTTGTAAATGTATTTGGGGATGGTTCTGTTAAAGCAATTAAATTGTATTGTTTATCTTTTTCTCCGTTTTATCTTGGTTGTGTTTACAAGGCTTGGTGGTGGTGTTTTCATTGTCTTTCATGTCATCAACATGTGGTTGAAGCAGGCATGGGGGAGACTTTATATTTATTTGATTTATTTCACCCAGGTCTTTTATCAATTATTGCCTTCACTTTATGTTTGTACGCAGGGTGTCTCAATTTTATATTTGCAATAATTATAATTGATGTTAAAAATCATCCTTTGTTCGTTGACTACCGCAGGGCAAAGGTAATTGCGACAAACTTAAAGGGATTTGCAGGAATTGTACCTGGCCATTTCCCACGCACATACTTGTGTATGTCATTATTCGTTTCCATCAGATTGATCGGAAATGACTTGGTCTGATCTACAGAATCCTTGTCGAATGGTGTTAGCTCGTCTTTTGTGTATATTGGGTCTCTGTTTTCCTGTACATTTTCGCCCTTCAGATTAATAGTTGCGCCGCGCTCTGGGAAAACCAGGCTTAATGCATGTGCGTCAAGTGTCGTCCCAGAAACGACTGTGAAGTCCGAAAATTCATTAAGCTCCATTTTTCCAGAGCGTGACACACCTGTTTCGTATAAAATGTCATTTGCTGTACACATTTTCTGCTGCTTATTATTACATAATTGTATATCGACGATCCAGGATTTTCCAAAAAGACATATACCATAAATATATTCAATCATGAAAATTCCCTATAACGTGTCATATTGATAACCTTTAGTCGTTCGTGTGTGGGTGAGTGCGATATATTTTAATCTAGAAGAGCAAAAGAACGATGGTATATGCACTATATCTTGCACTATATATTGATTTGTATATAATTACAGGCAAAGAAGGGGAACAGTGCTGATGTAATACTTTTACCCGGACTCATAACTCCCAAAAGAACGATCGTATATGCACTATATCTTGCACTATATCTTGATTTGTCTATAATTACAGGCAAAGAAGGGGAACAGTGCTGATGTAATACTTTTTCCCGGACTCATTACTCCCAAACCGGACGTCGATGTCAGATAGGGAAGTCACGAAGTAGACAACTTCTCAAGTGATGATGCAATTTGTTGGTAGGCTAAAATACATATGATTTTTATGTTTATCTCTTCTTAAAGTGTCGCGCACAAAGCTATTAAAACGCCCCTCAATCACACTCGTGTGGTTAAATAAAAACCATTGAATGATGTACGCTGATTTGTTGAGTAAGTTATGAGCGTTTAATTGAGTTTAACCACAATTTTGTAAACTATGGCATACAGATAGTCCAAATAAAGATCGATATTCTTATTAAATAGCTATTAACGCAATTTTCAGAAAGGATTGTATCGTAAAGTCATTCATGTGTATCGACATGTTGCATGATGTTTATGAATTTAGTGGAGCGCAAGTGATATTTAACAAGGTCGACTGATGTAAAATATAACAGATAAACATACCTAATATGAAATGTATTGCAATAATTTAAATAACTATAAAAGTCGTGTTAGTCGGTACGCGTTCATACGTAAACAGTGTGTGAGAAAATGACGTACATGTACATTACATTTCAAACATTTATTTTGCCAACATTTGCGTATGGGTTTCTTACATCAAAATATTTCTATATATTATAATATTCGGAAAGCCTTTATGTAGGATTGAAAATGATTTTTTTTTTTAATTCAACGGCATCAAATTATTTAAATCACAACAAAAACACATCGAAAAACATACAACGTACAAATTGGAAAACAAAACAACACATTTAAATAACAAACACTGTACAATACTGCACCACAAATTGTCACAATCAAAATAATAGGTTTAACACAAACAGTACTATACTACTAATAAATGTGTGATGTATGGATGGAAACCTCTCATCTCGTGACCGGAGAATTTCACATAACAGACACGTGATTCTACCTTCAAACTTCATCTAAAGAACATAAATCTTAACAATTATCATTAAAAGCCTGGAAATAAACAAGCATATCATTTAAAGGCAATAGATGCAGATGAAAAAATAAAAAGTATATCCCCATTACATTAATTTAAAAGTGTCACATTAAACACTAACGTACGATTTATTTACTGACTATACACTTTGCAAGTGAGGTCAAATTAACGGGTGACGTCATTGAAACATCTTGCAAAGCATTGATGCAATTTCATTTTAGTAAGACTGCAATTTAAATTACCATAAAAGCGATGAGAAGCGCACCGGGCACTTAATGTTATGGTTTTACAGATGCAATATACAAGCGCGCATAATAAAAAATTAGTTATTAAATATTGTAGAACATGTTTTCCTATTGAATTTTGCATATTTTTGAGATTCGTATAACAATTGATACCATATGAGTTTTTTCCTGATTATCATGAGAAAATAAAATGGACCACGGCGATTCAACAACAACAAAAAAAACATCCGCCAAAATGATAAAAAAAAGGCACTACTATGCTGCACAAACAATAAATGCACAATATCACTCACAGCACTTCATTAAACAATCACAACAGAAAAGAGATCACCTAATTTTCCCAGCCCTTTGGTTCTTACGCATTCCGCAAAGTTAATGAGCCTCGCTCTGGGAAAATGTGGCTTAATGCATTTGCGTAAGGTGTCGTCCCAGATTAGCCTGTGCGGACTGCAGGGACGACATTTTCCGCTTAAATGACATTTTTGCGTTTCAGGAAGTCTCTTCTGAGCAAATATCCAGTTTAGGCGGAAATAGTCGTCCTTGATTAGCATGTGCGGACTGCACATGCATTAAGCCCCGTTTTTCCAGAACGCTGCTCAAATAATCTGTGATTACGAAAAAGCTAAAATCGTGTTCATATCAAACGGGCGATGCGTGACTCGCGGATTTCCCGTCGGTGGTGTCGGCTGCATGCTCTTCGTCGTCGGTGAAATGCACCCGTCGGCTGGTGTCCTTTGCGTACAGACCCCAAAGTTGTTCGATAAGGTCTATGACCACTAGGTCCGACGTGTTCATCCCGATGATCTTCAGAACGAAACAACCATCGTCCCTGTGGAAACAAACATTGAGACATGCGGAATGCACATGCGTATTTGGGACGCACATGTTTGTAACGTGCATTTGTTTTCCGGTTTTCCCAGAACGAGACACACATGAGCAGTGACAATTTAAGTGAATCAATGCTGAGACAGTTGTGCTTCTGACTGCAGAGTCAACGGTGTTGCATAGAAAGTATGCCTTACTGTCTGTTTAACTGTTGGTAGTGTTCATACATTTTAATGAAACACTGTATGTTAATGCCGTAGTCAACGAGCAACCAACCAATTATACATTTCGCTGCTGTATATGAATAATTACATTGCTTATTTGCATAATGGCATTGTCGGTAGTATGTAAACAAGGTCGAAAAACAAGGTCGAAAACAGTTCATTCTGGAATGCGATGGGCATCCTAACCAATTACTAATTTGTTAATTGCATACATGTCAGATTAAAGTAGAATCACATAAGCAAGCGGAAAAGACCGCTGTGAAGCATATGCCCAAATACTATCAATTATAGCCATCAAAGTGATGTTCGGAACATCGTATCCTGAAAGTCAGAAAGGGCTATAAGCTTTCTTCGCGAAAACGCTGGACACACATTCAAGCTTTTAACATGATTTCCAGGCGCGTAGCTGTCTTTGCGAGACTGCGACTTACTTGAGCAAACAATATTGTTTATATGAGCCTCGCTATGGGATAACGGGGCTTAATGCATGCGCGACACTTGCATTAAGCCCAGTTTTCCCAAAACGATTATCAATTATACCTCAAGTAGTAATCGGAGAACTTCCGGCACAACTTCTTGTCGTCTGCGGTTCTGACCTTGTCCATGTTCTTCAGATACTTCTTCACGAACATGTAATTGTTCCGACGGGCAACATGATTAACAAACCACTGTGAATAAAACAAGAAAACAAAAACGTGAACCAGACTGAAACTTTGAAGACTGGTTTTACTGCATGTAACAAGAAAAAAACATGAACCAGACTGGATCTTGGGAGACTGGTAAAATATGATTCACAAACCACTTGGAATGAAAAAATAAAAATAAATGAACCAGACTGAAATTAAGAAGACTGGTTCAATATGCATGAAATCACTGGGCAGGAAACGAGAAAAAAATGAACCAGACTGACACTTAGCAGAATGGTAAATATGCATGAAACCACTGGGCATGAAACAAGAAAAAAAAACATGAACCAGACTGAAAGTAAGAAGACTGTTTAAATATTTCCCAAACCACTGGGCATAAAACAAGAAAACAGCATGAACCAGACTGAACCTTAGGAGACTGGTTAAATATGCGTGAAACATGAAAACAAGAACCAAACACGGGTTGTGATTATTATTAACAGTGATATTTCATCAGTTTGCACATGCGTATCAAATGGATTGGATAGGGTAGAAACATGCTGTTAAAAGAGTGTTGACCTGTGACCGATACAAGTAGCTTTTTTGTCTGCAATTCTTAATTTGTTATTTGGTAAAAATATTCACTTTTAAATATGTGGCCTGATGACGAAAGGAAACAGACCAGAGGACGTCTACACACTGGCCTCATTACAAAATAATTCTGGTCCGATGACTAATAAACATACTCACCGGATAAGGACAGTCCAACGACCAGATGAAGTAAGAATACTGATCTGTTGACGTAAACATATTGGCCTGATTACGCAATAATACCGCCATATTTAACATACCGACCTTATGACGCTTATTATTGACCTGATGAAGTAAAAATTATGAATGATGACGTAGACGTATTTACCTGATAACGTTATAATACTGACATATTTAACATACAGACCTGATGACGTCACACTATAAACCTGATGACATAAGAATTATGACCTGAAATAGAATACTGACCTGATGACGTAAACATATTGGCCTGATAACGTTATAAAACTGACAAATTTAAAATAACGACCTGATGACGTCATACTATCTACGTGGTGACGTACGAATTCTGACCCAAAGACACCATGTACTGGTTTAGGCCCAGGAAACGGACTCGAGAGCGTTTCAAATAAGTAGTAAGTACTTTAGATCTATGCAATCGAGCTTAGATTAATATGTTTAAACTAAACTAATTCTGACCTTAAATAGATTGATGCAGGACAGAACTGACATATTTAACATACGGACCTGATGACGTCAAACTATTAACCTGATGACTTAAGAATTCTGATCTGAAATAGATTTGGGCTGGACAGAAGTAAGAATACTGACCTGTTCACGTTAATATATTGGCCTGGTGACGTAATATTACTGAAACATTTGACCTACCGACCTGATGACGTCAGACAAATAACCTGATTACGTAAGAATTCTGACCTGAAATAGATTGATGCAGAAGTAAGAATACTGACCTGATGACAAAAACCTTTTTGGCCTGATGACGTAATAATACTGACATATTTAACATACTTACCTGATGACGTCAGACTATTAATCTGATGACGTAATAATTCTGACCTGAAATAGATTGATGCAGGACAGAACGGCGACCATGAAGAGCCAGAACCAGAGAAAGATGAAGACTTTCTCGTTGAACAGATTAATGGGCAGAACGCACTGGACTGTGTATCTGAAGTGACAGAAATGGTACTATCAGATTCGACGGAAATGAGCCTCGCTCTGAGAAACGGGGCTTATTGCATGTGCGTTAAGCGTCGTCCCAGATTAGCCTGTGCAGTCCGCACAGACTAATAAGGGACGTCACTTTCCGCCGAAACTAGATTTTCGCTAAGAAGAGACTGCCTTTAAACGAAAATAAACATACACGCGAAAAGTGTTGTCCCTGATTAGCCTGTGCGGACTGCACAGGCTTATGTGGGACGACAATTTATGTGCATGAAGGAAACACCGTGCTAAATGTAAAAGTTGTTTAAAAGGTGTTCACATTTTGAACGGCGGCCATCATGGCAACCATGTTGGAGTGCCATTTTTATGTATGGATTGTTTATTCAAATATTTGAGATATCGGTAACACAATGTTTGTGTGGTTATTTTTGCCCCGCCACTTCCTGTGTCTTTTTATGTGCAATGGTATATTGTCTTTGTTATTTCTAATACATATATCAATGCTATAGTATTAATATTTACATACTATCCTTCTGTTGAGCATCCTTCTACAAAGGTGTACACCGGCACTGTTTACTCCAGTGTTTACATTTCTATTACTAATTTCACTAATCATTTACTTCTGTGTTGTATTACTGTTAACAAGCTTTCTTGCATCAAAGTAACTGCTAATCCTTCTGCTTTTACGACTCGTCATTAAATAAAATGCGGATATTTATATTAAGTCTATTACTGATTCAACTATGCCATGTATAAACATCAATCATTCGAACAAAATAACCAACATGAGATAAACGTAACTTAAGTAACGTACCTTTGGACGTTCTGCAGCTGACGTATTGTGAAGTCACACATCGTTATTCTGGGAAAACGTGGACTTTCGGGCCACGTGTCGGCGTTAGACAGTCCGTGCAATACCTCGTAACCGTAACTGGTATAATCCATACCGAGGAACGCGTTCAGAATATAGAACTGCGATATGACGTTGATGACGTAGAGAATTTTCACACTAAAGTACAACGCTGAAATGTACTTCCCTTCTTTTTTGTTACACACTATACACAGTACCCGGGAAATCCGCGCCTTCGTTCGCGTGAAGACGTTCTGTTTGTAGTAGAAATGCGAGCGGATCCATATGTCCATGAATTTGGCGATATTTGCAATGGCCTCTTGGCGTTGTTTGGGGTTCTCGTAGTATGCCTGGAATGAATGAAATGTATGTTTAATACAACTAAGCATACACAAATCGAATATTCGAATCGGAATTTTGTATTTGAATATTCGGCCTTTTTTCGAATATTCGTTTCCATCCCTCATATTTATGTATAACTAGTACGCCTAAGTAAAACGTTTCATTTAAATATATTAGTACATGAGGTATAACTGAATGCATACTAAACTTATTTTGTGTCTTCGTTTTTAGCTGCCACACCGAAAACACGCATAATTTTATGAACCATTACCACTAGTCGTTTCGTTTTGACGTCAACAATGACGCCATGATTTTTGTTGGCGCTAGCAATCATTTCCATTAACGGTTTTATATCGGGAACCGTGCAACCGAGCAGTAAAATACTGTTAAATCATTTATGTTTATCGGCATGAAAGTTTCTTGTNAAAAATGAACTCCCTGAAAATTAATAAAATGTCAACGTACCTTGTGCGCCAGTGCGGACACCTTAACCATGTTGAAGCCCGACCGTGGGGTCAACATTACCCATAGGAAGTTTGGGAACTTGAACATAACGGCTTGGAAGACCAGGATCAGGGGAACCCACTGGTAGTAGGTGATCTCTGCGTTCTAGAAAGAAGAGAAACGAAATATGGGGCAGAGGTCTGGGAAATGTTAGTTAACGTACATTTTTATGGTATAAGTATGTTTAAGCATAAGTACATTTTGATGGTGGAGGTCAGGGGTCGGTATTCACTAAATTAATAAATTTCGTAGGGAAATCTTAACTTCAGTTGTTATGAAAGGATAATTTCAGATCGAATTTTGAATAAGAACTCCAATATTGTGTGCTTACACGAACTATTGTTTTAGCAATATGTACATGGCTAAAACATGTTCATGCAAAAAAGATAAACAATTGACGTTGCAATAAACTTATGGAATTATATTAATTAGAGGAATTTCCTTAGTTTTGCCTTAAGGAGCGTTGTGTATACGGACCCTGGTTAAAAGGGAAGAGGATGAAGGGAAGATGGATCTTAAGTTTAAAGCGACCACGTGTCCATCGCCCAACATTTATTTATAAATTATAATACCGTATATTGCCAAGACGACTGTGGACCATACCAGGTCTTTTAAAGAGAAAAGCAAACAACTGAAGAAGGATAAAGGTGAGAGACAACTATGGTGGTGATGATAATTGCAATGATTTATATTATAGTAAAGTGAAGATTATATAGGAAGATGATTCGTTGGGTAGCGGGTGAAATCAGTGGTGGAATCGAGTTGAACTCGATGATGGAGACAAAGATTTTGATATGAGTTGCGAAGAGGAAGACGAGCAATTGCAATATTGATGTTTATCATATTATGATGATAATTGTGGCTAAAACAATTTGGAACAGGAACAGATGATGATGCGATTAGTGTTCCAATAATTATGAAAATGGCAAAGGCAATAAGACATGTAATGATTTAAATGTAAATGACGACGATGATGGCGAGGCGTAACAAGTTAATATCATAATGCACCCAGACTCGTTCTGGGGAAACTGGGCTTAATGCATGTGCGTAAAATGTCGTCACAGCCTGTGCTGTCCGCCTATACTGGACTTTCGTTTAGTATCAACCTTAAAAATACAAAAATAAAAATCCAAATCATGCTCAAATTATGACTCACTGATCTGACGTTAAGGTCCCTTGGCAGCGGGTTGGTCATGGGTATGAAATAGGTGTTCTTAAGCCAGCAGAACGCCGATGTGTACTTATTCCAGGCACCTGCAATAAACAATCAGGACATATGGACTTGAACGAAGAATTTCCTTTGAAATTTGCAACAAATGGCACAGGTCGTATTAAACTACAATGAAATGTCTTTGAAGCATTTCATTCCCAGAAGATGAAGACAATAGCATGATTAAACTGACTCTTATTTTGCCTTAAACTATCAAGCTCTATATTTCTGATTACGGCCACACAAGTAAATTGTATTTATTGCCATACCCCTCAGTTTCACCGCATGCTATGACTAAGACGGGCAACGAATTAAATGCTACTTGGTATGGGGCAAGTCGGGTAGCAATATTATTTTGACCAAAACAAAACAAGATCAGTATTATTAATTAAGGCCACACAAGTACCGGTAAATTGTATTTACTGCCATACCGTTGAGGCTTACGGCGCTCTACAAATTAAGGCGTTACAAGTAATGCTATGACTTATCATCCCGGTTAATTCCGCTGGACTCCGCCAATTAAGGGCTTAGAAGCAATTCTGTGCATTTCGATTCTATGGAACGACAAAACTGCCCTTTGTTGAAATAAACTGATATTTGGTTAAATGGCATTATGTTGGGTTAAGCTGGCATTATGTTTGGTTAAGTTAGCAATATGTTTGGTCAAGTTGGCATTCTGTAGGGTTAAGTTGATCTTATGTTGGGTTAAGTTGACCAACCAAACATATCAGTTGATTTCAACAAAAGGCTGTTTTGACGTTTCAAACAATACCGCTGAATTCCGCCGGGACCCAGCAGTGTATGGGGTCGCCTACGAATTGCGCGCTGGAGACGATGGTGGCGAACATGAGCACGAGCACCGTCGTGTACTTGTGGTTCAGCTTGTCTATCCAGTCATCCGCTGTCGGATGGAAGAACTTCCGTATATTCCCGAAACCATCGAGTGCCCTAGATATGGGGTTGAATAATATACTCTTTAATATATATGGTGTTCACTTTTCTTTAAAACCATATAGCCTCGATCGCGCGATAATAGCCTGAAAGTTGGTCAATATTTGTATACGTAGCAACAGCATGCCTTTTTATATTTTACGGATTTTTGGTAAAATGAGTCCATTAAATAAAATAAACATAAGTCTATGTTGTATATATAAAATATACTTACCAAGACATTATCGGTGTATATATCGATCACAATTACTCAGTGTCGCGAATTTCTGGATTTCGTCACCCTGGTGCCCTGACTCGTCCGGTCGAAGTTTTCCTATTTCAGCGATGGAACACCATACATACTGACCTTATGTTTGGATGTTCTCGCTTGATTCGGACAAAACTTCACAAAGGAACACGTTCACATTGATGGTTCACAGTTAATCCTTTTGTGTTAGCTAACCGTAGAACGAAACTACGAGGTACTACGAATAATGTTGTTGGTCCCGTCCGATGTCACTATATATTTAACTAAAAAAAGATGCTACCTGGTATTACACTAAAACGACACAGAACCGAAGGTGCGATTTTATATTGCATAGTTCGGTCCATTCGTTTACAAAACGAATTAAAATATGTTGCGATATTACGAATACTCGGATTAGGTTTCGAACCCAATGTGACTTGTCAACCCCTTTTGAGAAGTTGTTCACACAAAACCTAAGTCGGAATTTACTCGCTCACCATTCACTCCTTGTCAACAGATTGCTTAACAACAAAAACTTATAAAACAATGGTATTATTTAAAAAAAAAGCATGTTGCCGTAGTAGCACGGTGTATTTTCTGGGTATGTGTAAATTCCTGTACCTTTTTTTTTTAATAACAAACAAACAAAACATGCGACGAAAATTCCTCTTTATTCAAAAATAAAAAAACAGATATCCAAAAAATGTACGTGTCCACAAAGTCATTTTTTACCAGGAAATGCATGCCGACGAATATAAATGATTTTACAATATAAGGAAAAGTTGTACATAAACTTCAAAATATGAATGATGCAATTCTAAGAAATATGCGTTACTATGAATTCCGTATTTCCCTTCACTACCCGGTATTCGTCGTATAGCGTGTCGTGTGTATATGTAGACTCGTATAAAGTTTCTTCCCCGTTTATGCATATCTTTATGATCCATATCATATTATAAACTTTTAAAATATTTTCCTTGCCAGTTTTTTAAACGAATTTCGTATCTCACGTGGCTATTCTTTGTATCGCCTTTTGTTTGTATATGCAATTTTAGTTTTCTTCCCCGTGTATAATTATTATTAGGTTCTTTTTATCTAAAACGCATGTAAAATGCATTCTTTTCAATAGTACGTCCGTGACACATTATTAAGTTCTTTGCAGACTTGTTAACAAGCTTCACATTACGCTAAATGCATGCTTTCACATAATTGAATTTTAAATTAATTATTCGCAATTATAATTTATTGACACTGCGTTTGCATTGATAAGCATGTATGTAGGCATAATTATTATTCATTAACACAACGTTTGCATGAACATTCCGAGTCATGTTTGTTTGCACAGAAAATGTTACGGTTGGTACTGAATGACTGTGTAGGAGCTGCCAACATTCCTTACTTTGATATTGATAGAATGCAAAATAGCCTAATGTTTATTTTTGAAGGTATTTAAATGTCAGCGATTTTACTTCTCTAAACATACATAGCAACTGTATACTGCTCTTAACAGGTCTCAATTTCCAACCAAACCAGGGAAGTGTTCATAACCGACTTTGAAAAAGCAGCTAACACGCGTGAATGCATGAATACGCATTTCTTAAAATTGAAGCGATCACAATCTTGAACTTCTTGTATTTCGGTCATTTACATGTCTTGCGTAAAAAAAGAGACAGTCGTACCGTAAGCCGATAGGTTGCAACATAATATATCAAACATATATGCTGATGTTATGCTTCCATGCTGATTTTGAACATCTCGTATTTAGCAAGTCATTATAAAAGCAAATAAGGTACAGAAACGTTCAGAAATGTAATATCGTGTTTATCTTTGATATTAAATGGTTATTTAATTGGTCCTGTATCAGTTAACACAGACCGGCTGTGTGAATGTAATATGACTTATCAACAAATAATATCGCGTGAAGATAACACATGGTGCGTTTAAGTCATTTATGCAATTTTTTAAGTTAAATAACAACAGTAAGACGACTTAAGGGCACTTGTTATCCCATCAGTTTCATACACTCTTGAAGGTTTTGATATTCCGACAGATCTAAATCATATTATAAACTTTTTAAATATTTCTCATTGCCAGTTTCTTTAACGTATTCGGTCGTCTGCTAAAAGATGTCGTATGTGACACGCTCCGATTCTACGAAAGATGCAACACTACGAATTTCGTATCTCCCTTGGCTATTCGTTGGCGTTTCGTTTGTATATGTACAATTAGGTTTCTTGTCAGTGTAAAACTATTATTATGTTCTTTTTATCTGAAACGAATGTACATTGAACCTTTTCAATAATACATCTTTGACACACTATTAAAACCTTTGCGCACTTTTAACAGGGGCACTTGTTATCGTATCAGTTACATACACTCTGGAATGGTTTTGATATGCGGACAGATCCATATCATATTATAAACTTTTTAAATATTTTTCCTTGCCAGTTTCTTAAACGTATTCGGTCGTCTGTTATCAGATGTCGTATGTCAGACGTTCCGATTCTACGAAAGCTGCAGTACCACAAATTTCGTATCTCCCATGGCTGTTCTTTGTATCGCGTTTCGTTTGTATATGCACTATTATGTTTCTTCTCCGTGTATAACCATTATAAAGTTCTTTTTATCTGAAACGCAACCTTTTCAATAATACATCCATGACACACTATTAAAATCTTTGCGCACTTTTAACAAGTTTCACATTTAGCTAAATGCATTTGCGTTCACACAATTGAATTTAAAGTTAATTATTCTATTAAGATGCAATTATAACTCATTGATACAACGTTTGCATTAACATAATAAGTCACGTTCGTTTGCAAAGAAAAAGTTATCGTTGGCGCTTAAAGACTGTGTAAGAGTTGGCGACATTCCTTACTTTGATAAGTATTGATAGAATGCAAAATAGTCAAACGGTCTAATGTTTATTTTTTTAAGGTAGTTAAATATCAGCGATTTTACTTCTCTAAAAATACAGAACAACAGTATAATGTGTATTACAGGTCTCAATTTTAACCACACCAGAGAAGTGTTTTAACCCGACTTTGATTATTGCAGGTTTTGCTTTTTCTGCTGATTTTAAACATCACTTATTTCACAATTAAAATCGAAAATAAATTACAGAAACGTTCAGAAATGTAATATCGTGTTTATTTGTGGTATTAAACGGTTATTAAATCGGTGCTGAATCATTTTACACAGACTGTCTGTGTGAATGTAACGGAACTTATCAACAAATAATACCGCGTGAAGATAACAAATGGTGCGTTTAAGCCATCAATGCCTTTTTTTAAGTTTAATAACAGTAAGACGACTTAAGGGCACTTGTTATCACATCAGTTTCGTTTGTATATGCACCATAAGGTTTCTGTTCCGTGTATAACTATTACAAGGTTCTTTTTTATCTGAAAAACATGTTAATTGAACCCTTTTCAATAATTCATCTTTGACACACTATTAACATCTTTGCTCACTTGTAACAAGGGCAATTGTTATTACATCAGTTACATACACTCTGAAAGGTTTTGATATGCGGACAGATCCATATCATATTTTAAACTTTTTTGATATTTCTGCTTGCCAGTTTCTTAAAGGTATTCGGTTGTCAGTTAAAAGATGTCGTATGTTAGACGCTCCGACTCTACGAAAGATGCAATACCACGAATTCCGTATCTCCCATGGCTATTCTTTGTATAGCGTTTCGTTTGTATATGCACTATAAGGTTTCTTGTCCGTTTATAACTATTGTAAGGTTATTTTTTATCTGAAAATTGCACCCTTTAAAATATACATCCATGACACAATATTAAAATCTTTGGCGCACTTTTAACAAGTTTCACATTTAGCTGAATGCATTTGCGTTCACGCAATTTAATTTAAAGTTAATTATTCTTATAAAGGCACAATTATTATTCATTAACACAACGTTTGCATGAACATATCGAGTCACGTTCGTTTGCAAAGAAAAAGTTACCGTTGGCGCTTAAAGACTGTGTAAGAGTTGGCGACATTCCTTACTTTGATAAGTATCGATAGAATGCAAAATAGTCCAACGGTCTAATGTTTATTTTTGAAGGTAGTTAAATATCAGCGATTTTACTTTTCTAAACATACATAACAACTAAATACTGCTCATAACGGGTCTCAATTTCCAACCACACCAGAGAAGTGTTTATAACCGACTTCAAAAAAGCAGCTGAAACACGGGAATAGTTAAATGCTCATGTCTTAAAAAATGAAACGATCACAAACTTGAACTACTTGTATTTCGGTCATGTATATGTCTTTTGTAAAAAAGAGACAGTCGTACCGTAAGCCGATAGGTTGTAACACAATATATCAACAATATAATTATGCTGCTGTTATGCTTCCGTGCTGGTTTTGAACATCTTATTTAGCAAGTCATTATAAAGGCAAATATATTACAGAAACGTTCAGAAATGTAATATCGTGTTTATCTGTGGTATTTAACGGTTATGCAATGGGTGCTGTATCATTTAACACAGACTGGCTTTTTGAATTCAACGAAACGTATCAACAAATACTATCGCGTGACGATAACAAATGGTGCGTTAAAGCCATTTATGCAATTTTATAAGTTTAATAAACAACAGTAAGACGACTTAAGGGCACGTGTTATCACATCAGTTACATACACTCTGGAAGGTTTTGATATGCGGACATATCCATATCATATTATAAACTTTTTAAATATTTTTCCTTGCAAGTTTCTTAAACGTATTCGGTCGTCTGTTATAAGATGTCGTATGTTAAACGTTCCGATTCTACGAAAGATGCAATACCACGAATTCCGTATCTCCCATTGCTATTCTTTGTATCGCGTTTCGTTTGTATATGCACTATTATGCTTCTTTTCCGTGTATAACTATTATTATGTTCTTTTATCTGAAACGCATGTAAATTGCACCCTTTTCAATAATACATCCATGACACATTATTAAAATCTTAGCGCACTTTAAACAAGTTTCACATTTAGCTGAATGCCTATGCGTTCACACGATAGAATATTAAATTAATTATTATTATAAAGGCACAATTATAATTCATTGACACACCGTTTGCATTAACGTACTGAGTCACGTTTGTTTGCAAAAAAAGTGTACCATTGGCGTTGAAAGACTGTGTCGGAGCTGCCAACATTCCTTACTTTGATAAGTATTGATAGAATGCAAAATAGTCCAACGGTCTAATGTTTATTTTTAAAGGAAGTTAAATGTCGGCGATTTTATATCTTTAAACATACATAACAATTGTATACTGTGTATAACAGGTCTCATTTTTCAGCCACATCAGAGATGTGTTAGTAACCGACTTCGAAAAAAGCAGCAAAACACGTGAATACATGAATTACCATTTCTTAAATATGAAACGATCCCAAACTCGAACTATTTCGGTCACAAACATGTCTTTAGTAAAAAAAAAAGACAGTAATAATGTAAGCCGAAAGGTTTTGACAAACGGTATCAAATAGATATGTTGCTGTATTGAGTTTCTGTTGATGATACGTATCACCTATTTCACAAGTAATTAAACTGTATCAAGATATCAAAAATATATGTTGCTGTTTTGCATTTTCTGCTTATTCAAAACATCCCTTATTTCACAAACAATTAAGAAAGAAAATAATATAAAGAAAGGTTCATAAATTTAATCGCATTTTGCTTTGGTATTTAACGCGTTATTTACGTGTTATTGTATCAGTAAGCATAGCATGGCTGGGTTAATATTGCGGAACTTATCAACAATTTATATCGCGTGAAGATAACATATGGTGCGTTTAAGCCATTTAGGCACATTTTGGAGAAAGGTTACAACACTAAGACGACTTATGGGCACTTGTGATCACGTATATTTACATAAGGTCTGGTAGGTTTTGATAGGCGTACAAATCTAGATCATAGTGTACGCTGTTTAAATAGTTTCCCTAGCCAGTCTGTTTAACGTATTCGGTCGTCTGTTAGACGCTGTCGTTTGGTAGCACTGTCGTATGTAAGGCGCTGTCGTTTGGTAGACGCTAGCGTCTGTTAGCCTTTTTGGTCGTCTGTTAGACGTTTCGGTCGTCTCTTAGACGTTGTACTCTGTTAGACACTGTCGTCTGTTGGACACTGTCGTATGCTAGAAGCCGTCGTCTGTAAGACGCTGTCGTTTGGTAGACGCTAGCGTCTGTTAGACGTTTTCTTTCGTTGTTTAGACTGTTTTCCACTAACCCGACCCACCCTTGTTTTCCGTTCCGACCATTGTTTGGTGTTCCCAATTGAGTTACTGGTAATCGTGTGAGTGATTCGAAAGAAAAAAAATAAAGAAAAATACATTACTACTCTGTTTTGCGGAAACATACCAACATTGGCCTAAATCAATTGGTCAGTATTTCCAACGATTTCATAATTAAATATTTGATAACTCTTCGTTGCGCTTGTTTCGTTTAATATTTTGTGTGATTAACAGTTCACATGTGATGTAACAGTTGTACATCGTTCGCGGTCCAAACACATTCCCTATATCTTATTTGAGATTGTATATCCTGGTATAATTGTAAACCGCTTGATATAATTTCTTATTATAGGAGCTCGGTCTGTTAAGAAAGTACGACTCGACCGAATTGACAAGGAACAGACAGTTCGCAACAGTCGCGCATTCTAGGTTCATCGCACGTGCATGACGTCAAAAGTATTTGACGTCTCAAGATGGCCGAACATCCAATAAGGTAAGGTATTTGTGGAAATGTATTATGTACATCGCAATGATAGGCACTTTTGGAAGTTGCTATCAATTTGACAGCAAATAAACGTGTATTTGTTCGACGCCGTTAAAATGATTGTTCTTATGCGGTATTCACAATGCTTGGTTAATGATTCGTAACATAAGTTAGATGGTTAGATCAAATGTCTTAAGTAATGCATTTATATACTTATACGAGCTGATATAACATCGTGTATCGAGCAGATTTGAATACAGGTTAAATTACAAGCATATGTCAGTCGTGTATCTGCGTAAATTGCGGCGAATTTTGTAAGAAAAACAAAACTATTTTTATAAACAAAAAGAAATAAATGGAGAGGAGGAACGCGTGTGACAAACTGCATGTTCGGCTAGCAAATCATCACCAGGCCTGTTTAACTTTACCTTAAACACTTTTGTGACAGGCAACACTATGAACGCATTCAGTGGTAATTGAGGATTAAGATCTTGACGTAGATTTCTATTTTGTATATATTAAACGACGACGAATGCGTAGATGTATGTGCACTGATGCATGTATTATTAACACGATCACAGCGTCGAGGAATCTTTCAATCTACGAATGAATGTTGAATTAAATCGAGCAGAAATTGAAAAGTAAACATATCATGAAGGTAATTTATGATTTCATCAATTTCCTTCGCCTACAATGTGTTGTCGATAATCCACGTGCATGCGTTTATTCCAAGCGCGAAAAAAATGCGAAAATAATCCTTCGAAATAACAAATAATTGCGAAGTCCTAAACATTAATCCAGCTATTTTGACTTACACAACTTAAATGGAATTAATTTAATAATTTTGTCTATTATATGGGAGTCTTTTAAGAAATAATTTTAAAGATAAAACACGATTAGATAAGATTTAATTTAGTTAAATAGTGAAGATACCATCTTAAATATGTGTATTGTTTTTCGTGAATTATCTGTTTTAATATCTGTCGGGTTTGAATGGCGGATTAATAGAGGGGTGTTATACGGTTTAATCATAGTTTATTATCTCACAGATCCATGAAGTCATGTTTATTAAGACATAAGAATGCTTTGGTACCTATTTTATTGTATTTAACGGCATGACTGCTGAATAAGCATATTACATTTAAAATAACTGATGATATCGTGATATCAAATTCCTATAAATGACGCAAAGGGAATTGGCAATTGGTGTAACAACCATTCCGAATTCATCTTCGTAAGCAAAAATCCCGCCAAAATGGTGATTAAAGATGGTTTTCAAATAAACAAGAGGGGCAATGGCCCTAAGGCACTAATCTGAGACCCAAGGAACAAAACTGCCCCGAGCAAGATGTGTACTCAAGATTTCACAATATACTTATAAGCAAAACTGCCCAAACACATGGCAGCCATGTTTTTGGACAAAACACAATCATTTTCGAACTCAGCCCATATATTATAGTAATACTTTTTTAAATGATCTGAGCATGTTTTGAAATGAGTGGGAAAATGAGTCTTCTAAAATGTGAGTGCTAGAGTGTTTAAATGGTTTTATTATATCAAAAAATGGGAAATTTCATGGCGGCCATAGTTTTTCAATTGATCGCAATCCTGTCTCACTCAGCGGAAAAAAATCATAAGAAAAAATCCAACGAACGAGTTTCATGAAGATTGTGTTATCAAATGTGACTTGTAGGATGTTCAAATGCTTGTTTTTTAATTTGACAAAGAAGCCTATTTTTAGACCAAAACGTTCCCAGTTTTGATATCCGCCGGGTACATCACGTGACAAATGATCTGACCAGATTTCGCAAAGACTCAAATTAAAGTTGCCCCAACAGTTTTCATTATTTTTTTTATTTCGTTAAATTTATGTATGCTTGTTGCGTTTTTTGGTGCTTGAGAAACACTATCAAATGAGTAAATGAGTCAGTCCGCACATTTCAATGTATTTATTGTTCCCTTGTCTATGTATTACATATTTAAAAATAAAACACAATTAAGTAAGTATACACACAAACCAACATATTATATACACAATGTTTATTATGTTTCAGCTGACAATATATACAAAGTTATACTGACATGTTTATTGAATTTAAATTATGTAATGACAATGATATGATAGCTAAATCAATTTACTAGTATTAAAGAGCTAAATCATAATACACATTATCATGTGGATTGCTCAACACTTTTTAATAAAAACCAACCCAATTTACTAGTATACCAAAAAAAAACGCATGTAATATTGATATCCTGTTGTCCTTGTTCATACAAATGTTCAGAAAGACATTGGACTAAAAACAGCAAGACAAACAATACATGTATTGTTAAAACTATAACGCGACTATGTACATTAAAATACAACTTCTCAAAACTAACACCAGCGCTGTTAAATATTACTCAAAATTACTGAAATAACGTTTTTGTTTTTAAAAACGAAAGTTTTAAATTAAAATATTAAACTTGATTTATAATTGTTTCCCTTTTAAATATGAAATAATTAAATACATTTTGACTAGCAGTAAAATGTCATCACACCATATGAAGAAAAGTTAAAAGTACAAAATTCTGAAGCAAAAAAGGCATAAAAATGTTGTCCATAATGTATTTACATATACTTGATTTGTTAAACATCAAACAATTAATCAAATTAATTAGTCGAAATAATGTATGTTCCTGCATTGGAGAAAAAGCTGAAATTATATATCGCACTTGAAACGAAACTGATGTCTGCAGACTTTCTATATCTATTCAATAAACAACCGAAAATGTTAAATCTAACTCTAAAATTTCAAAAAAAAAAATACTTGTAGATCGGCACTATATACAAAAGAACCAATATAACGTTTGTGTAAAAGTCTGAAAATTAATTAAAAAAACATCACTGGTTTTTTAACACTGGCATACAATTCTCTACAGCAATGTTCCATTTATACCATTTGAACTCTACTTTTTACACTAACAAAGGTCCGTACATTTATCAGAAGATAAGTTATCGCTATCGCTACAATGATCGTGATAAATATAAGGGCCCAATTAATGTGACGTAAAAGTATTGTTGAATATCAAACTATATTGTTTTTTTTGTTCAAACAGCTTGCATTCCACGATGACATTAAACAGATGGCTTATGGAATAGACATTACATACAATACGAAAATGGATGAAATGGTAAACAAGAAATAGAAAACTAAATTTTTGCACATCAAAAAACATTTCTATGTTCGATATTACAGTGCTAAAACAAAACATGCCGAACGAATACATTATAGAGCAATTCGGGTGATTCCGTACCCGTAGCTTTGCGTTCACTATTTCGGATATTTTCGTACAATTTTTTCGGCTGTTTCCGTACACTAAATAGGACATGTCGGTCCATTTTTCGGGCATTGTATACCAAGTGCGTTTTGTGCGAAGACATGAGGTACGGTTTTCCTACATGTTAAGCCCACTGTCTAGGATCCCAATTAATCCAAACAAAGAAAGGCTACGATCATGTATTTGTGTGCAGACTTCTTTGCTGACCTGACATCCGCTCAGAGAACGCTTTGAATCCTACCTGAAATCGCTCTTCGCACTATCGCCATTTAAACGTATTTAATAAGCATTCGTTCACTTTCACATCAAGATAAGTCAGCCATATCAATTAAATGGAAGAATATATTGTTATACGTGGAAGACAACCTTAAATACCAAAACAACACAAAATGTCTTGTATCTAAATTGGTCCTTTAATAAGGATATTATGACAAACACTTTTCGGACTTGCTGCTTCATGACTCGATATTTTTTATTTACAACCTAGATCGACAATAACAAACAAAATCCGTATAATGTGAAGTGTTAAACGAGCCGAATTTAATATTGCGACTGAAAAGTTAATGTCGAAAGTATGAATAACTCAAAATGATTCGATATGTAAAAAGAATTAACCATAATTTAAATCGTTTGGACCCTTTTTAAGTATGTTAGTTTATAATAAAAACACTGATGCTCTATTTATCATGAGATGAGATCGACATGGTATATTCACTTGCTAATTCACAAACTCACCGTGACGATGTCAACGTTCTGCAAAATGACGTCATCAGGTGGCGTCCGTGATCCGACGGCCTTAACATCACTTTCTCCAGTAGATCTAATCAATACTGATAAAAAATCTTAAGATCATAACATTAAAATCCGAATTTAAAATCATACGCAGGCTAAACCTTTTAAAAACAGAATTCGCGTGACGAAAAAAAAACGTCTTCTTGGCGTACTCAATTTTCCTCCACATTTCACAGGTCAAAAATTTCACATTGCATAAAGTCAATGACCGTGTCCTTGTCAACATTTACGTTTTATCAGTGGTTTCCACGGAACGCCAGGGGGTTGGTATCCTTCTCCTTGTCGAGAAGTTTCGCCTCGTCCTCTCCATCCGGATAGTCTGCGGCCTTGGGCTCCTCGCGGAGGCGGTAGTTTCGCCACATGCAGTCGAGCAGGTCCGTGATGACCATGTCCGTCGAGTTCATGCCGATCATGCGCGCCACGAAGCAGCCGTCATCTCTGCGGAGAGAATAGACACGATAAATAAATAAGTGGACAGTAATTGACGAACATTTTATGACTACAGTACTTCTTTGATTATAAGACGGATTGACTATAAGACGGTCCCGTCTTTTGCGTAAATTTAAGTTAGTTTAAAAGCTATGAGACGGAATACTGGACCTATACATGACCACTTAAAACAAGGAAAGAAAAACGAAGAGAATGGTGGAAATCTACGGTTTTAATGTATTAAAAAGTATTCAGTACCTGAGATACTGTTCGGCAAATCTTCGGCACATTTTCTTGTCGGACGCGTTCTGCATTTGCTCAGTGATTGTCAGGTACTTCTTCACGTACATGTAGTTGTTGCGTTTGAAGACGATTAGGAACATCCACTGCAAGAAATAGAGATAGAAGAATTAGGAACATCCATTGAAGAAATAGAGATAGAATAATAAGGAACATTCACTGAAGAATAGAGATAGAAGAATTAGGAGCATCTACTGCAAGAAATAGAGATAGAAGAATTAGGAACATCCACTGAAGAAATAGAGATAGAAGAATTAGGGACATCCATTAGAGATAGAAGAATTAGGAGAATCCACTGAAGAAATAGAGATAGAAGAATTAGGAACATCCACTGAACAAATAGATAGAAGAATGAGAAACATCCACTGAAGAAATAGAGATAGAAGATTTTTGAACATCTACTGATAGGGCTTCCCATGGCTCAATTTTGTTTTTGCCAAGTTTGCCTTGCTATGGCAACATTCTTATTTTATATGCTATTTTACAGTTTTAATAAAGAGCAAATGTGTAGCCTAATAGAATGTTGATAGCCAAATTGGTCAATTTGTAGCTATTGTCTCGTTTGGCATATGGTTTTGCACTATTCAATAAAGTTTCAAAATCGTAAAGACTAACAGGTCTGTGACATTATCTTGTAAACATTAAAAATACGCTTGACGTATGTTTACACACAATCTTTTCATTTGTGATAGTAACACATCAAATGTTAATGATAATATCAAGAGGATGACAAAAGAGCATGAATCACTTGCGCACCTTGAGGAGGTTGAATCCGCAGAGGCATGCGATGAAGAAGAACCAGAACCAGAGGAAGATGAAGATTTTCTCGTTGAAGAGATTGATTGGAAGCACGCATTGGACGGTCCACCTGAAACAGGAAAACAGAAGTTCCGTAAGACTCAGTCATAAGTCGAGTGTTGTCTTCATTTTTTTTTAAATTACAGTCTCGATGTATGAGCCAGATCAAGACAAAAATAAAATTCGAGGAAGAACGATCCTCGTTGCTTATCGGTTTTGGTATGAACTATTGACGGTTGAATGTAACAATGTTTCTATAGTAATTGACCAATTTGCCAATTCGAAATTTTGAAAACAAAACTATCTTACCATACAAAACGGTATTTCGTTTAATTAGACTGAGGAACAATAGATTGATAGTTCAGAACGAGCACACTCAGATATCAAATCGGTTTCTTAGCTTATGCTACGGTTCACTGTTAAGAAACATCATCTGTCAATGCAAAGGTTACTGCCTTTAGAAAAAAATGTATTCATCATAAAGGACAAAAATGTACATATTTCTTCAATTTTCACTTCATTTTTTTTCATAATATAATGTTTTTAATATAAATTTATATAAATTTTAAATCTAAAAGGCGGTTACCTTTGTATGTTCTGTAGCTGACGAATCTGGAAGTCACAAAGAGTCACTCTCGGAAATCGCGGGCTCTCTTTCATGGATTCGCCGGAATTCAGCATGGATATAAACTCGAATCCGTAAACGCTGTAATCGGTGGACATGAAGGCGTTGAGAAGGAAGAACTGACCGATACAGTTCGCGAGGAAGACGACCTTGATGCTGAGGTACAGGGCGGTGAGGAAAGTACCTTCACGCTTGTTGCAAAGGAAGCAAAACACACGGGAAGCCTTCGCCTTGGCGCGGGCAATGAAATTGTGTCTGTACTGGCGATGGGTCAGCAACCATCGGTCAAGAAAGAACGCCATGTTCTCGATCGCCATCTTACGGTCGTCGGGAGATCCCCATTGCGTCTCGTCTGCGAGTTTACAGATCTTGTCTAAGTTCAGACCGGAGCCGCCATTGAGCATCTTCCAGAGGACGTTGGGAAACTTGAACATGAACGCTTGGAAGAGCAGAATAAGTGGCACCCACTGGTAGTACGTGATTTCCGCTTCCTGAAACGTAAATAGGTAACTTTTCATTAGTTTCGAATTACGGAGGTAACTGTTTCATAAGTTTTCGAATTACGGAGGTAACTGTTTCATTAGTTTTCGAATTACGGAGGTAACTGTTTCTTAGTTTTCGAATTACGGAGTTAACTGTTTCATTACTTTTTGAATTACGGAAGTAACTGTTTCATTAGTGTCGAATAACGGAGGTATATGTAACAGTTCCATATTGTTTTAATAATACCGATATAGGTATTCGATGCCATCCCTAGTTTCATTAGTTTCGAAACAATAGGTAACTGTTTAATTAGTTTCGAATTAAAAAGTAAATGATTCAGTAGTTTCGAATTAATGTCGAATTAGTTTTTAGCAATCATTACTTGTCAATTGCTTTGCAAATATGTTTATTCTCTAAAGTCTCGTTTTTAAGTGAGCTAAAGTTGTATGTTATGTTAAAATTATATTTAAGAATGTAGCTCGGTTCATAATCATACGTAAACGTATTTTAATGATATGTTTGTAGGTAAAAATTTCCAAGTTGTAGTAATCTACCTGCGGTGGGGAAATTTAAGAGGAATTACCGTTATCATATGTAACCTGTACAGGAGCATGCCATATTAGTAACAAGACCCGGTATCGACAGACAGTCGCATTGAGGTTATGAGATAATTGAAATAGAGGACATCAATATTACAATCACAACGTATAATGTTTGGTTTTAAAGCACGGTAACTGTGAAAAAGGTTTAATTTTATGACCTTTCTTATGGCTCGATAACACTCAATAGATACTAATATGTATGACAGGAGTCAGATGTCCAGTATACTTCGGTGGTATCGAGAGGTTCTTTTTATCTTCAAAATTAAATCGGGTCAAAAACCTTTCGGCTATCAAATGCTGTAAACTACAACGACGATAATACTTGAATGTGATATATCAATCGATGCCATAAATAAAACATTGTGATGCCTTCAATGTGAATTTTCCGGGATCAGCAACTAGCTCTATAAGTAATTTAAATCCATAGTAATATTACGGTATAACCGAAAGTTTTGAATACGATAATTGTAAAACAAACATCGCATATTTTTTTATTTTTTTTTAACTTTTGAAATGGTGACGTTTTTCTTTTTGAATAAATTATTTTTTATATATGTATTATAAGTAAAAACAATGTTATGGTCTGTTTAATATGCAAGTTTACCGTCTAGTATTAACATACTTGTATACCTATCAGATCTTTGATGAATGTACAACGGGCATTTTAAATATTCTTTGAAGTCTTCGAAGTCCCATAATCAACTCAAGTGAGCAATATCGCCATTATCTTCTACCGATGGCTACAATAAATCTGCATTTATTATCATTGTTTCACCGTTAGCAATAGAATTGTTCTTTAACAAAGTCGGTCCATTCGTTTAAATATATAAATGACATCCTCCTATAAAGGTTATCGATCGTGTTTTATTTGATACTTTAAAAGTCGTTGTTTATTATCCGTATTAGGTTAAATTGAACAGCCGGCGTAAGAATGTACGAATCCCAGAGTGGTGTTGTATTAGATCTTGCTTAACCTAGCAGATTTGTGTTAATATTTGATCTTCTGTATACAAATTGGATTAAATGTTCGTTGACTTGAAAAGGCAGTTTTCGCCTTCGCTTAAGAAATGATCAGGCGATACAAGATCTCCGCCTACATAGTTTCGAAATTGTATGAAGTGTGATTATGGTACATACGACAGTGTTCTGTTTACTAGTATATTGAAGTCGGCAGGTAAAGATTAAACAAGAGATGTGTTTGTCAGAAACACAATGCCCCCTTATGCGCCGCTTTGATTTTTTTTTGTACATTTGATCTTGAAGGATGACCTTGACCTTTCACCACTCAAAATGTGCAGCTCAATGAGATCCACATGCATGCCAAATATGAAGTTGCTATCTTCAATATTGCAAAAGTTAATATTGGTTAAAGTTTTGGACAGACAGAATGACAGACAGGCCAAAAACAATATACCCCTTTTTTTTAAAAGAGGGGGGGGGGGCATAAAAAATACAGTAAAACATTCCATGAGAGCAATTCAACGGGTTTCAATTTTAATTTCCTGATGCGAAGATTCAACATAAGAGTTCCATAATGCAGTTATAAAATTAAATTATGTTGAAAATAAATGTATAATGCCAGTAAGAATGGGTATAATCCTTTTGAAATATCCTTTTTATAAAAAAAAATCTAAGAAGTAGAACATGGACATTTTAAAATACCAAATCATGTAGATATTTGATAAGGGATCATTTGAAGTAAATGAATTCATTGAGGACGGCAAATTCACGTTTTAGCTATTTAAAGTTGTTTGTGTTGTATATAGATTTCAAACACTATAATTGTAGACTAATTTGAGGTTTGTTATTTCCACTTTACTTGGGCAAATAATTTTACTCAAAGGATCGAATCAGCAAAACCAATTTTGTGCCAAAGGTACACAAACGATGAAAATGCAAATAGAGTTGTCATTGGGCTTTTCCCATTTAAACATTTATTTCCGTGACATGAATTAAACTGAGATAAGCTTTTAAATACACATGGATGATGTCAATTAGTAGCATAACTGGGTCATTACAATTGATTAATGTTGACTCTTTGGTCAGGAATTGATTGGGTCATATTGCCGAAAGGAAGAAAATGCGTTCCGTTCAAAAGCAAATACATTTCAATTTGCTGGCGTCAAAATGTAGGACTCTGCCTCAAAAGAGATCCCTGGTTTCCTGTCTTGACACGCGGTTTTCTTCGTGCACGTTCTGCACGAGTTTAACGAGGCCACAACAGTATACTTAGAGAAGAACGGTTAAATCTATTTAAATCGCTTGAGTACGGAAGACAATATACTCATCGTAGAAGTACTTTAATACATTTATTCTTAAAGGTAAGTTCCAGTTTAATATTGGCAAACTATTAAAACGGTTTATATGGTAAGTGATTTTGAACGGATTTTATTTTATCACCTCTGTTCGTACCAGTTGATCTGTGGGTTTTTCCAAAAGCTATTAACGACGGCATTGGACTTTTATTTTGTATTCCAATGTGGTGTAAATAAGTAAATATTAGAAACCAGAGCGAAAACTGTACTAGTGCCAAATATTTGAAGTGCCTTGAAAGTCCATGCGACCGTTCAACATGGGTTCACTTAATCGCTTTCAAAACGTCATTAATAATCCTTTATGCAATGTTCGGTAATGCAATGAAAAAGCACAATAACGACTGCAATATATAGGTGGCGCATTAACCAAGATTTGGGCTTAACGGCTGAGATTTATTATTTACTTTTTATTATATTTATACGTGTACTGTGTAATAATAGATATACATTTAATTAAGCAGTCTTATTGAATATAAATTCAATGACATAAACCTACCGGTATGTCACGAAATTTAGAACATAAAGATTGTCAGATGTTTTACTTCAAAAGGCTTAAAAATAAAAAGACGGAAGAGTAAAATGATATACCTTCTCGTGCAATATGACATGCATAAAAAGGTCAGTGAAGCGTCTTAAAATTCTTTAAATTATGAACAGAACAATGTCGTAAAAGGCCAATCCTACGACTTCTGATAAATTATTTAAAGGTCCACGTCTCGTAAAAATGTAATAAAAGTGCAACGGAAAAATCCTAAGTACGTCATGCATTGAGCCTCGTTCTGAGAAAACGGTGCTTATTGCATGCGTGTAAGTGTCGTCACATATTAGCCTGTGCACAAGCTTAACAGGGACGACATTTTCCGCTTTTATTGTATTTTTCGTGTAAAAGAAGCCTCGTCTTATTGCAAATACAGTTTAGGCGAAAAGTGTCGTTCATGCCCACTGCACAAGCTTATCTTGTACGAGACTTTACGCAAATGCATTTAGCCCAGTTTTCCCAGAGCGAGGCTTCATTATCATTTTATACTTTCATCACAATAGTGACGTCACTGACCTGTCGTTTGTGGATGTCCATCGGAATGGTCTCCATCATCGGGATGTAGTACGTGTTCTTTATCCAGCAGTAGTTCTTCGTGTAGCTCTCGAACGCGCCGGTGAACTGGGCCGGGCACCAGCAGTGGATGGGGTCGCCCACGAACTGGCCGGTACTCACGAGGACGGCGAATATGACGAGCAAGAAGACGGTGTATATGTGCGACATCCGGTCGATCCAGTCATCACTGCGCGACGAACTGAGCTTCTTGAAGGAGGGCACCGCCCCCAACAAACTCGCGACCCTATAAATAGATTAAATAAAGTTTTTTTTTACTTTTAATAAACGCGAACCGAGAATACAATTGCGAGATGACAATGTGAGCCTCGCTCTGAGCAAACGGGGCTTAATGCATGTGCGTAAGCCCGGTTTTCCAAGAGCGACACTCAATTATATACTTGTACCATAGGTATGTTCAGGAGAACACTCTGGATACAAAAGACGCAGTGTTAGAGATGCAAGTTGACAAACTTGAATTAGTGTGCAATCAAAAAAAACTGCGCATTTAATATACATTTTTTCTTATTTTCAATGTTTTATTTTTATAACTTTATAAAACAGATTAAGACTTGACGAGAGTTCAGGAAACAATGAAAGAAGGGAAGAAGCTGACTAACTAGTAAACATTTATGAATTGAATGTAACTGTATTAAGTGGGAGGAAGAATAACACGTGAAAAATGCAAGAGATTGCAGTTACAAGGTTTCAACCGCCAAATAATGAACACCTCTAACATATTCGAATTGTCGTATTTTCAGCTTATCAAGAGAAAATAAAACTATGAAAAGCAAAATCACGAACTTATAAACTTGGTTTGTAAAGCAGAGTGACTCAACGTATTGCAAAATCCGAAATGTGTATTGATAAAGAAAGTATTTGGAAATTATTTCCGATAAACATGTAAAGGATAGTAAAGTCAATAGTAAATCCTTGTGCGAATGTAAATATTAGCTCATTTGGCATTATTTGTTTGTCATCTTTTACTATCTTAACTTAACAATGACTGACTTATGTGGGAATGTTATACCGTAGGAATGTTAAGATTAACCTTAACGATTTACAATTTGACTGCCAACCATTGTTTTTCTTGGTCCAACCAATTAATAATATTAATTACGACGCTCCGTAAAATTAAGTGTTTTTGTCATCAGGAACCCCATACATAGCAGTTACAAAAACAAATCTTTTCGATTTAAAGCCAGTCTTGAAACTGTGCGTCGCATGCTTAATATTAAAATGATTTTTTTTTATCACAATTAAAACATCACTGTCATAATGTCAATCAACACCATCAGAGCTAATTCAATGCAAAGGTATTAAGTTGTGTAACCTTTCGCAACATGACATACATGATGCGTGCGGGCCTCCAAATATTATTCCGACGACATGTCTGAAGTTTCAGTTGAATATATGTGATGATTTCCGAACATAGATATGTTCTTGTTGGCACGCAAACCTTAACTAAATTTAATCTTAACCGGGCTTTTAAAAATACATCAGGGAAATAAAATCGCTAAAAACCTTGTCATAGTTATAGGTCTTGGTCGGTGAATATCCAGTAAGACCATGAACACATACGTAAAGTTTTTTTTAAAAGAATCTCATTCTGTTGTTAATATAGAGATACGGAGAAGTCGCACGTAAACGGTGTCCAGAATTTTCTTAGTACAAAAAGGGGGAATAATTCTGCTACAATGCATTGTAGAGTTATGGAACATGGTCAGTGACCTCAAATTATGACTCCTAACATTAAGCTCTTAGAAACAGTGCTTTGCTGACTATTCCGTGCATGGTCGTGCCATTAATATATTAGTAGTTCGTGAATTTTCGAGCGAACGATGAATATGAACTGTTTTTACTGACTAGAACGTAATCAAAGAAATCTGTATTGATATATCTTCGGCACAATACACAGTATACACTGACTTAAGCTTAACTTCAAACGACTGTCAATATGTGGATGTAAAGAACAAAAACGCGTATGACAAACGAGGCATAACTTATTGAACACGCTTTGTTTCAACTGTGCTTTGATCATTCCTCGTGTATATGTAGTTAATAGTGTATATACATGTGTATCTGCGCCTTGGAGTTATTCCAAACTGCGCATGCATTGTATTATTTACAGCCGACAAACCTTAAAGCGGACAATATCGTTAGAGGTATTTAACTTGTAATAAAATGAACGGTTGTAAAATAGTTAAGAAAATAACGCACCTGCATTATGATATAAGCATGTTAAATACATGTACATACAAACTTATGTCAGCGTTAAAGTCATAAGCATGAAACCGGTGCTCTCGGTGTTCATGATGGCCAATTAAATGCGGTCTTTATTATTGCTGTCATTTAGTTATTATGATAGGTTTTGACACAAATTGTGGTCAAACTGGAAGGTACCAGTTATAGATTTGCCATCACAAATCAAGCCACTAACTTGCGTATTCCAAAGTGACATTAGCATACGACGTATTTAAAGGACTTATACAATAATAGTTTGTCAGAAATTGAGTCGATATGTAAAGAAAACATTCAGCTCTTGAATTCGATTATCGTTGTTTAAAATAAATGTTTGGTGTAATGTAAATTTTAAATGGGTCTGGAAAAATTCAGACATTCAGTGTGTAGGCGAAACGAAACGCACTTTATTTACGCGCTTCAATGTACATTGTGGCAGTCTTAGAGCGAAATAAATATTGAATAAGATTGTCGAAATATGATTCCATAATATACATATGATATCGATCAAAGGTGTAGATTTACAGTTTGGCATGCTTGAATGCAAGTCCGTTGATAATAATGCATTCGCTTCATAATAGTCGATATAATTAAATATTCAGAACATTAGAACACATGAACCTTGCAATTTCCCAGACAATAATAACTCAATAGCAGTGTCATAAAACTGTGAAGTACAGGGTCAATTTTGCGCACTAGATTGCATGGACGGTAAACTAATTAACGTGTATAGAGCCCCACGAAATATTGCGCAATCACATTAGGGGGTGCTTGTTTGGTTTCACGCATTTCTGTCAAAATAATCGATTAATTTACAACTCCATATATTCCCACTGGATCAAAGACTGTACCCTGAGAGGAACGTTAGATAATTTAATTATATACTCCGGTTACATCACACCCAACACTCATCAAGTGTGTGAGTATTTTAAAGTTTATTAGGTCATTCTGCACCTGAGGCTACATTATGTGTTGACCCGCAGTGTGCTCCAGCAATCCTACCTATTTAACGTACCTGACCCGCGAAATTGGGCATATTTTTTTTTAATATAGGTGCAACTTGCAGCTATGTGTTGTTGTCCATGAAAGATTTTCAATTGTGGTGTGTTGTTGGGGGAAGCCCGGATAAACCCCACCTGCCCGCTATGATGACCATCAACCAAACACGTGCCTCCAGGAACGGAGATTGAACCCGGGTCGCCTAAGTCAGAAGCGCGTGTATAACCACTGCGACACTAATCAAACCGAAATTATCTCGTTCTACTTGAGCTTCAATTAATGATTCGAATTTGCATCGTAGCATTTACTCTTCAATTCATAGACAAGCAAGTATTGTACATGCCATGTCAGCATATTTTTTTTAATTACTTGGAGTACCTATGGAAGGGTGTATCAGCCCGTACATGCACGTTAATGGAATCCGTGTGTTAATAACTTGCATGTGCGTTATGCTACATGAAAACATACTTTTGTATTCGTCCATACGCCGTAGAAAAAAATCGTGTCTCTTCATGTTTTGTTGATGCTAGTTTTCTATTCAATACTATCGCTTCCGTTTAAGTGTAGCTGCCAAGTGCTTTTAAACTTTCTGCCCACCGAAACTGACACGTGTAACTTGTGTGCGTAAACAGCTAGAATGTCGAAAACAAAACTATGAAATGCGACCATTTTTTTTCGTAAAGTGAAGTGTCACGAATGCCAAATGAATCATCCCAAAGTAAATGACTTAATAAAGGTCCAGAAGTATTTATACGAACACAATCATTTCATGATCAAAACACAAAAGTGTCATGAATGCCAAACGTATCATGAAGAAGTTAATGACTTAATAAAGGTCCAGACCTAAACTTTTCCATGATGAAAAGACATTTTACCCGTTGGGTGCGTTAATGTATCATTATTAAGTATCATTAGTAGCAGAAGGAAGGCACTGACTGCGGGGGTAAATGTTGGGCGTTGTGCTGTGACAATGGAGGTGAATGACCACAAGTTTTAAGTCGTTAAGTCGAGGCTTTCCTATATCAAATGTTTTGTTTGATCAGTGCTATTTTTTTTTAGAAAGAGATAGACTGGGATCAAGTCTAAGACCTTAAATGTATGTACTCACGAAGATGAAACTAATTTCACTAAGAACAGTATTTGTTTACATTAAATGATTTAAAAGATAAGTAGTCAAACTTGAAGTGGAGTTTTTGACCGTGATAATGTTGTTGATGGTGATGTAAAGAGGACGAGGGGGAGGACGATAATGGCGTCGGTTAGAGAAAACTTCAACTAACCGATATATATGTGAACAAATACGCGTCCAACTAATCCAGAGTTATCACACACTTTTAAAAATTTACAATCGTGGGCTACTAAACAAGTGTCACAACTAGTCAAAAGTCGCCAACCTGAATCAGATGACAGGCTCATAAAACTCGCATGGAGTTTAGTTCAGCCTATCGGCTGCGCCCGGAGCAGTACACTTGATTCACATTCGGTATGCGACTGCGGCAAAATATGTGTACATGTGTATTTGTCCCCGCGTCGGCTAGTACGTTTGACCCACGAGAAACGAATAATTGCGCGTTTATTTATGTATACATGTAAAAATAATGATGTATTCATGATCACAGTTCGATATAAGCTATATCTCCCCAGATTACTCGGGGGTTGAATAAATTACCATGTTCACACACGAGTTATTCATAAATATATAATAGTATTAAAATAACTTGGCTGGACGTGTAATATCTTATATATTTGTTCCGTGTTTAGGGACTAAACGCGTTCTCGTGATTTGAGCACGTTTTAGCTGAGGAAATATGTTGAAATTGTGTGGTCGATTTATATTGCCATTATTTTTGTAATGTCTGAATTTGTAAATATTCGAAATGTATGCCCGAATTACACAACCCATCCAAAGACCTATCGATATACATATTGATAGTTCTTTGACCCATCTGAAATACCAAACGGTTGCGTCAGTTTCGTTGGTATCTGGGTCAAGAGGACGGCTTGCCAATTCACACAAGGAAGGCGGAACGCACTGGGATCATGATTGCCTTTTATTTGCCTAGGACAACTTGTTAAATAGTATAACGGTCTGTGTTGCGATAGATTACAAACTGTGGACGTGACTTTCGCTATTCCGAGTTGTTTATCAAGCATTTTCATTTAACCCATTAATGTATGTATAAAACAATACAAATCTACAACATTTGTTAATGTTAAAACGCACTATAATAACATCAAATAAATTAATGTAAGACTGTATCGACATTTTTGGAGAAGCCAATCGTTCTACACATCATATGTGGTGAGTCGTAATGAAATAAGGGGAGAGAACCGTAAAGGGGCCAGTTGTTACATTACGCTTATTTCGTTTCATGCGTTTCTATAAAAAAAATCGTTTAATTTACTACTTCATGCATACCGATAGGATCAAACAAAGACCTTTCTCTATGAAGTAATAATAATTCAATTTTATACTCCGGTTACTTAATATCCAACACTTAATAAAATAATATTGCAATATCAGCTCTGCAATTACCAATTCGCACTTGTTTCGTTGCCTTTACGGTTCAATTCGTAAATATGTTTTTTTTTAAATACCATGTCAGCATTTATTTCATTACGGACCGTCAGTGAACCAACCAAAACGGTTGATTCATTCAAAACTTAAACGCAAACTCAGCATTTTTGTAAATTTAACATGAACGTTGTAGCGTTAAGAAGTAAATGACTTAATTCACGTCCATAAATATTATCAAATTTCATGATCAAAATACATTATACAGTCCTAATAACACGTGTCAATCGCGTTTGTCAATAAAAACCGACGTCTGGGTACGTTCAGGTAACAAAAGCAAGTATCATTAGTAGCAACAGTCCGACAGAACAGGGAATAAATATAAAACTTAGGCTATTTTGCTGTGACAAAGGAGGTGAATGACCCCTAGTTTAAAGCATTTACGTCGTGGGCCCATGTATCAAATGTCGGGAAGGCTCTGGGCAATATTACACGTAGTCTGGGGATACGCTAATACTTCTTTATTTTGTATTTGTTTGAAAAACCGCGTAATTTCATGACGACCAAAAATATGGTTTCACAGTGAATTATAAGACCTGTAGTATACGTACACCATATGTATTAAGTATTTTGTATAAAAAATCACGATTTTGATGAAGAAAGGTTTTCGAACTTTTTTCGATTAAACATTTTAGCTTCATAAGCATGTGACCTCGGGACGTCACGGTATTAGTGTCATCAGTCGATACCAAACGATATCTTTATCGTATCGTGTCATCAGCCGTGCCTGATGATGCGGCTGCTGATGATGACGATCATGAGGATACGCCATAAAATGATAAAACTTGGTGGCTTAAATGATTTAATGACGGTCATAGCGTTTGCGATAATGCTGATGATGATGCTTATGAATTATTGCTGATGATGATCACTATCATGATGATGATGAAAAATATTATGGCGACGATGATTGTGGTAACGGCAATGATGCATTTTGTAAGATGGATATACATAATACAATCAAAAGATACTTGTTTTAACAGATAGATATTAACATCCGATGAATCTTGATTGAACGTACAAATTATCAACGTGAGTTACTCGACCAGAAAAAAATCAAAACTTGTCATGGGTCCATCTTTAATCAGATGACAGGCATATCAGGCTCGCATTGAGTTCAGTCAGTTGATTGCCCCCGGAGCGGTCACAGTTGGAATGTAATAACCGCTAAATGTCAGTATCTGACGAAAATGCCCCCGTCTCGTCAAGCAGAAGATTAATTGCACGTGTAATTATCTTTACGTGTACATTTACACTCGACCGTGTTTTGTACGTGATCACGATTCGGTCAAAGTTAAATATAGCCATTTGCCTCGGGGTTTGTTTTAATTAGTATGATAACACACGGGCAATTACAGCATATGAACGCATACCAGTAATAAAATCACTGGTGTTGCCCTGTTATGTAATAACTATGTTCCCTAATTAATTAGTATCATGATTTGAACAAGTTTAAGCTAAGAGAACTATAGGAAACAATACGGTTGCTTTATATTGCCACTCCACTAAATTAGGCAATATCCGAAATAAATGCACCCACCCTCTTCTTCATTCCGATATAACGAGGCTTGCTTTGGTTTCGATTGTATCTTGGTCAAGATGACAATTTTCCAATGCACAAACTGAATGGGAGTATAATGGCGATTTATATTGCCACTCCACTACATGAGGTAATATCCGAAATAAATAACCGAATAACTCTTCCCCAAGTCCGACATAACAAAGGCTTGCTTCGATTTCGATGGTATCTGGGCCAAGATGGTTTCGATTGTAATTGGGTCAAGATTACCCCTTGTCAATGCACAAAAGAAAGGCGAAACGCCCTATAATCATGATGTACCGGTAGTCTTATTTGACCAGAGCCACTTGTTGAATTGGGTCTAGATAACAGTCTTTGAAGTCGCTGTATGTGATTTTCGATATAGTCGCACCAGAATTGGCATCTTTACCATTCTCGAATGGGCTGGTGCAACGAAAACCTGAACTGTCTGGCAATGTAGAATATGTTTAATTGGAACATACGCCATAATGGCACACTTTTCCAGACTAAAGACGCCGAAACAACAGCAATGACATACTTATCCGTATGATAATGAACACATGACACTATAACTGTTGTGCTCAAACATTGAACCCGATGACATAGCGATGGAGGAGTATGATGATACAGGCAACGACGAATTTTTTTATCATTATATTTTCATGATCATATGTATGTAAGTTATGAATTGTTGTTATAACAATTTCAGTCACATAAATTGCATAATTGATAATGATACTATTTTGGTCAATTCATAACTTACATACATGAACTCGAAAAGAACAGTGAGTGCAAATTAAGAAAACGTGTAATATTATTATAAAACTGAATTACAATTAAACAAAGCGAACACTTACATTTTTGGTCTTTTCTATGCGGCTGTTCTTTGAAAATCCCCGCACGATGTGTTGTTTTTGTGGCTGCCCGCGAAATATGCCAACTGGAACGAAAACAAAGAAACACCTTTACCGATGTGTACTGGCTAGGGTTGTGTTCATGTTCCTGAGTAAAACAAGGATGTGACATCGTAAAACAAGGATGCGACACTGATTAGTTATTTAGAATGTTTTTTATCGCAGTCGTTTTGTTCATAATTGAGGTATTTCACGATCCGCGTTTTAGACTGCGTCTAAACCGGAAGTCAGCCATTTTGTCTGTACATGCTTTAACTCCTAGCCTGATGTAGGACTGGATTGAGTAAACAATGCACGTATAGGCATTATTTTAGTACTCGCAAAAATTATAATCGGAATCGAAGATATAATTTAATTCAGTTTAATAAGTTACATACATCACGTGTTCGCTTTCGAAATGAGTCAAGAAGTAAAACTACATGGCGTACTGTATTTATGTCACGTAAACCCTGTAATTTGCACGTATTGCACGTTTTTTGTGACTGTTAAAATGTTTATCCAATAAAAGGTATTAATTCAAAGAATATCCTAAATTGCGATAAACAAATTTCGTATTTACCAATAACCTGATTACATTGCATGGTAATTATTTAACATACCAACTAAGAAGAATTCCCTCTCAAAACTATATAAAATCGTATTTTAAAGAAATTGCTGGAATATCGCAGCTTAAAAAAAAACACAGTTGTCATATTCACATTGTTTAATAAAAATGCGCATTCCCTGCAATACAGCTTATATACGAAAACATTATAAATGAAAATTATATAACCAAGCATTAATACCGTAAAAATATCGCCAGGCTATGCCATTAAAACCATATCCAACATAATGATTTGAAACCGTATTAATTGTGGCACTGTTATAAACATTATCTCCGAAACCACACAAGCATCACGTTGTGTATGTTTGTTTGTGTGTGTATTTCGCACCAAATTATCGATCCTTATCAACATAGATGCAAATATCCCCCTTTGTTACACAGGTGTGATGGGGAAACAAAGGATGTGGGATCAAAAGGAGCAAAACCAGAAATGTCCGGTCAAGAAAATCTTGACCAGATATGCCCAGTTAATTGCATCATAAAAGCCCATAATCGAAGAAAGTGTCATCAAGTTCAAAGGTGTGAAAGCTTTTATGTTGACAATCATTTGTATGTGAGGAATCATAACTAGCATTAAATTTTGATTTAGTAAGATAACACATACATATTAGATTGATGCTTAATCAGAAGTAAACTAAATTCTATCAATCACATTCCCTTGCTATGTAATTGAACTACTGTATGTTTTATGTTGCAATAGCTAGTTTAGTTGTTTTATGTTGAAATAGCTAGTTTAGTTGTTTTATGTTGCAATAGCTAGTTTAGTTGTTTTATGTTGCAATAGCTAGTTTAGTTGGTTTATGTTGCAATAGCTAGTTTAGTTGTTTTATGTTGCAATAGCTAGTTGTTTAATGTTGCAATAGCTACTTTAGTTGTTTTATGTTGCAATAGCTACTTTAGTTGTTTTATGTTGCAATAGCTAGTTTAGTTGTTTTATGTTGCAATTGCTAGTTTAGTTTAGTTTATTTGTTTATTATAGTCTTATCCAATATTTACAATTTTCACAATGCATGTTTAAAACATAAAGCTAAAGATAAAACATTGGCCATTCATAACATGAATTATAAGAGACTTATTCATGATTTTACATGGTAACAAAAATAATATTACCACCACCGACCCTATCAAGAGCTATGTACTGATTGTATTCGCCAAATAAAAAATATCTTTCAAATTAGATAGCTGCATTATCAGATGACATGATAACAATATATCATTAAAAAAAATACAGATAAAAAATAAAATGGGTCACTAGCCAGTTATCTATAACAACATTATTGTGTAATTAACGTTATTGGAATGTGTTGACAAAAAAACACTCTGATATCAAGACAAGTCACCAGTAGGTTGCGCAAAAATAACTTATAACTTACCTGCATATTATATTTAAACAATAATTAACTGTTTAAAAAGTTTTTTTTCTAAACAAATATTAGCTACATGTACGTTGTGTAGGAGAGGGTCTGCAATATTTTCCCAGAAGTCGAAAAATAAACGTTCCAAAAATGTAATAAAACGAAGGTACCGGTAATTAAATGTATCCAGATATAAAGATTTATTTAAGTAAAATACAATATTTTTAACATGCAATCAACTTATTAAGTGAGTTTGCAAACCATAAAACATTGAACTGCACAATTTCTCTACGGACCCACACTCTTGGCTCAGGTGCTTTGTGTGTGACATTAGTGTTGTTGTTGCATTGTTTTTCTTGAAAATCGTTTATGTTAGGTATGCGCAACCTTCATCAGAACAGAACAGAACACATATTTTATTTCACTTAAGCATAAAACGGCTCATCGTGACAATTCAGAATAATTCATCGGGTTCGTTAAATACAACCATCATTCAACCGATGTATAAGTCTTATATGAAGATTTATTGTAGAAGAGCAAATAATTTGGACTAGACCACTTAATGGCTAACGGGCAATATTTTTACGGCGTTGTGAAGATTTCCGGAAGATATTCAATGGGAAATTTCATGGCAGAACCCTGAACGTTGTCATCTTAAAACGGAAAACCCACACAAGCAAAATGTTAACCCATTTATGTCTTGCGTCTAGAAAAAAGGCCTTGGCAAACAGCGTAAACCCAGATGAGACGCCGCATGATGCGGCGTCTCATCAGGGTCTGCGCTGTTTGCTTAAAGGAATTTCTGTAAGAAATATTCTAAATATAGAAATAAATATACTAGACATCCCTAATTTTGGAAATAAATTGACCCAATTTAGAAGGATGGGAGAGTCCACTAGGCATAAATGGGTTAACGTTTGCTGAATATTGTCGCACTATGAAGGTGCACAAAAGCGCATGGTCGGATGTCACTTGCTCAAATTCTTAAAAAATAAAAATAAAATAGCACGTCGAGATGTTTAAACATACATTCCAAAAGTTGCGTGTTAAGTTTACACAAATACACTGACATGATACAAGGTTTGTGTTTATGAACTCATGCATTTAACACGTGTTTTTGTATCTGCAGGTAACACGCCTAAATTTATTGAACCGCGTCGTGCAAAAATGGGTCTTCGGCCATATTATTATTATTATTATTATTATTATTTTTATTACTATATTTATTATTATTATTATTATTATTATTATTATTATTAGCATGAGCATTATAATTATTTTTATTATTTAATTTATGCAACTTGTCCGAATGAAGCTCACCAAACGGAAAGGCAGGAGCGAAGCCTTATACTTGAAATGAAAGCCACACTGTGCTATCAGCAAAAGCACTAAGAATGCTGATATGCCAGTCTGGCTGTAAGAGAACAAAATTTAATATAGTCAGACAGACAGACAGACAGAATGTTTTATTAACGTAAACTTTACAGTTTTTTGTCATTTACAAAATAGTTATACAAAGCATTATGTCAACGTGAGTACAAATAAGAATATTTAAATATCATATTGATCGCGTAAAGATTATATACATACATACATGAATTTAATCAATAAGTTATATACAATATAGTATTGGTACAACTTGATTTCAGAATGCGATAATGAAAGATAAATTAATTAGCTACCAACGATGGCCTATTTGTGTTGAAAGGTTATCTGGAAAGTATGGTAAATAAACGGATCATCGAGAAATCAATTTATCTGGATTGTCAAGTTTGACAGATATGACACGGCGAGAAATCGGAAGTAATAGGTAAATCTCGGCAATACCCGGAACCTATTTATTTCTAAACGGTTCACATTATACATAAATATATTGGTATTACAAATTGATCTGTAAAAATATGATAAGTTATGTTTTATCCTTAAAATTCCATATCGTCTACAGTCTTAAATATAAATGACAGCACCAGAATCATAATCACACTTCCAACAAAGCAAAAATAAAGCGCAACAAAGAATGAAGGAAAACTGATAACTTTATAGCATAACACATGTACACATATTAAATATCGGATCACGTAAGACACATGTCTAATTCAGGCTTATACAGTAAACAATTTGCGATGCTCTTCTACCTTAAAACGAGTATGTTTAAAGATCAATACCAATGAGTAAATACTTTACCTAAAGTTGTTCACCGACCGAAAGTGAAACAAAACCTGTTTTAAACNGTTTGCAAAAATGTCTAACTAATTCATTCCATTCGGTTAGACCGAATGCAAATTATGCCCTACACAGCTGTGCTATACATTTTACAATGTCGTATGAAGCTATTTAAGACTGTATTGAAGATTGAAGGTGAAACCAATCGTGACAAAATCAGCATTTTTGCTAAGCTTAAAACGTTCTGTTAAATGTACTCTTCGGTTTCGTAATTATATAAGATACAGTTAGTCAGCCATATGAACAAAACGATAAGTAGACATAGCACTTATGCGAAAAATAAATACACGTACATCTTTATTAAAACAGTAGTTTAGTAATGGTATGTATATTTAATTCAGTATCTTGACACGTATTTCGCAAGATGTAATGCTTAAATGGCATGAACGTAAAATACCTACCGGTAATTTAAAGTGATATTAGACGCATTTTTCACTGTTGAATTGAGCTGAAAGGAATTAACAGGTCAAAAGAGTTATTTAACATGTGGTTACTGACCAATTATCTGCAACTCATATTGCTTCCAGTTGTTTATAAAAAATATATATAATATTCAATATTTTACGTGACTAACCCAGTCCTCTAAGTTAAGCCGAGCGGAACTGCCGCTTATATCACTCCCGCTGAACTACGTTTTAATGAGAGATGCTATTAACACATGTTCAAAGTCTTGTAGTACTAATTTATTTAAAAACAAATACATAAACAAATATAAATGATTTTGCGTTAATTATTATTATTATTAAATATAATTTAAAATGCATTAAAGACGCTGTAACCGTTGTAGTTATGACGCCGTATCGCATTGTCGTACAGACCCATCTCTGATTATAACGTAGTTCAGCGGGAGTGTATATAGTCCCAGATTTTTAACATACCAAATTTACGTCAAAAACGAAAGTACGGTTGATATTCAAATGCATTATTTTTCTCTTTCCGGGATATTGTTTTAGTATATTGATGCTGCATTAACAAATATAAGTGTATATGAAGTGAAAACACCAAAAATAAACAACGGTTGCGATAGACACCTTTATACTGTTAGATGCGTCTAATATCACTTTAATCTAAAATGATAAATACTAGTATATTGAATCCTTTTCAATTACAGCGTTAAAAGCAAAACAAATACAAATACATTTCGATCTACGCGTACAAAAATACATATACATTTCGAAATACGCGTTCAACAAACACAGTTTACAAAACGAGCCGCGCTGTACAAAGGCTTTATTAAAATTAATTTCTCAATTATGTTTAATATATATTGAATCAGTTCCAATTAAAGCGTTGAAAGCGAAACAAAAAAATAAATATAAATTTCGAAACACTCGCACAACTCACTTAGTTCCCAAAACGAGCCGCGCGGCACCTAGACTTTTTCAAAATAACTTCTGAATTATGCTTTATTACTTTATGAACAGAAACAATGATAAATAGGGATACATTATATTTGCGCGTCGTATCTTATGATATATTAACAATTACCTCAACACTAAGTAATTCTTCTCGGATGGTGAGATCTTTCTTAAACTGCCTTTGTCTGATCCATCCCGAATTGTTTCAAGTTCCAAATGCTTATTAATGTAGCCAAATAACCACTGAATAGCACACACATTAAATAATGCCAAATATGCCTATGCATTATAGTTATAAAGTATATTTTCTATAAGACAATTACATGAAACGGTTCGGGTTTTCGTATATTTTGTTACATAAACCGACAAACGTCAATGGTGCTAAAACAAAAGGATTTCTCATATAATAGCAAGTTGAAACAATACAAACAAAACGTTCTTTGTTGACAGGCGGGGGTATTATGACCCATAAATTAAACAAGCGCTACTTCATTTCACAATTTTGTGTTTTGTTCCTGCTAATGTCTTTCCAATAACGCATTTGTAAGAAAATATCGAATTGTTAAGGCAGGTCAGAAATACCTGTCTGCATGCAATTAATTGACAATGACATACCTGTTTTTCAGTATTAAACAATACTAGTATATTGGTATATTTTATTTCAACATAAATCTATTATTATTAACAATATCAAACACATGAAATTTAACAGAATCATTTATTTTTTTCATTTGAAAGTATTTAAGTTAACAACATTGCTGCATGAATTTAACAAATATTGATTTTGAAATGCAAAAAAAAAAATATTGGGAAATATTAAAACAATTTTTTATACAAAATTACAAAAAAATGTAAACACAAAGTGCAATGTTATGTTGTTTTATTTTACGACACGATAGCCTTAGGCTTTGTTTGTGGCTAATTGCATGTAAACAAGAGGACCAAAGGCTCTAAGGCGCTCACCTGAGACCCAAATAACATTAAATGTTCCGATCCCTGATGGTAATGTCTAAGTACATGTATAGCCATAAGACAAACTCTCTTCTCAGCACATAGCAGCTCTATTTTAACGGAACGGAACCGCTTTCGTGCTCGGCCTTCATATCATTGGACGAAATGTTCTGAGCAAGTTATATAATGCTTGGGCGGACATGTGAGACAATGTTTTACTACAGTCATGTATTAAAAACTGGCGTTCGAGAAAAAAAGGTTCTGAGCACGTTTCTTGAAGAGCGGGCAACAAATGTGACTTAAAGTGTTTAATTAGCAATAAACAAACAATGAGACTTCTAGAGACCAAGAGCGTTCACAAGATTTCACTATTGCAATATAAAAAAACGCCCGCCCCATTCGGCTATGTTTTTTAACCGACCGGGGCAATTTTCGATCTCATTTTCGAGATATAATTATATGTATAACAAATATTCCGAGCAAATTAACTGGCAATTGGGCAAACATGTGACATCTAGAGTAATCACAAAGGTTTTACTTTCGCCATATAAAGATGATGTTTTGTTTTTTTTAAGAAGGGAAACCTTTTTGGAACGTGTAGGGTGTTCACGAGCTTTTTCTTTACGTTCATCTAGTGACCTAGTTTTGATCCCACAAGACCCAGTTTCGAACTCGGCCGAGGTATCATTGGCACAAATGTTCTGATCAAGTTGCATGACGTTTAGGTAATAAATGTGGCCCCTAGAGTATTCACAAGGTTAATGTTGACGACGGACGACGTACAAAAGGTGATCATAAAAGCTTACCATGAGCACGTAATGCTCAGGTGAGCTAAACATCATTTAATTTTCTAAACGAATCTATATGGTAATCAGTGTCAGACAGTGAGATCGTTAATGTCAGATTCAACTGATGCTGATCTGACACGAGTAGCATTACAAACCCAGCAGAGCTAATTAACAAACATTGTCTTTCTCATAAAACATGAAAACAAATGTAACTTTATTCATGACTCAAGGTTCTTAAAAGTGCGTGTTTTCGTTTGCACATTCTGTCACACTTTGCGTTTAGGTTTCGAAAAATGTGGAAAAACACTTTACGTTTAGGTTTACAAAAAAGTGGGAAAAGGGGCATATGTCATCCTATGGTGACAGCTCTTGTTTCGAATTTTTTTTATCTGTCATTCTCTCCATCATTTCTTCCTGTATTCATTCATTCGTTCGTCAATTATTTTATTTATTAATACATGAATTAATGAATGACTTAATCAATTAATACATGAATTTGAATTAATTCATTTATTAGTGACCAAAAAGAGTAAGTGAAAGAATAAATTAATAAATGAATGAATAAATGATTGAAATGATGAATTAATTAATTAATGAATGAGTACTCTTATCGGCTCGTTCAATATCGTATGTCATCCGTGTACTCGTCCAAACATATTGCCGTAGTTTGCACAACACTGTTGTATGATATAATATTTAATTATTCTACGTCATGCGCATATTAGTTTCACCGAAAATTCTTAAACGCCTACAAACGGTTCGGTCCGGTATCGAGTTATGTAACATGTAATTAAATAAGTCATTAGTCATTTTTACGTGGGCATGAACGATCTACTCGCTGGTTAAATCACGACTAGTCATTATAGATATTCAAAGTACTTGACATAATATTGCTTATTGCTAGTATGCTTTAATTAATTGATATTTAATTATTGTTTACCAATAATCCGGTTAGATTTCAGTTCCCGAAAATGTAAATGTATTTTTGCCGACGTTATTGAATTGTAATTCCAATATACAGGTACATTGATAGTTTATTTTAGAATGTTGGCTCTTTCAAACCCATCTTTGTTGCATATGAAACATTACAAGATAGGTTTTGAATTTGGTTTTTACTGTTTCCTGTTTTTGTCCTTGTTACTATACCTATGACTGAAACGGTAAAAAAGAATAAAGTTCTGTCATCAAAAAAACCAGCAGATCGCGTCTAAAAGTACAATGTCCTTCTTTTCAGCCAAATGTTTGTAACTATGTCGTTGTTTTTTTTTAAGGGAGGGGGGTATAAACTATAACCATCGTCGCTTTGCCATGAAAGCGTGCGCAAACACGACTGAGTCCAACGCGTTGTTTTACATGACATAGCTTTAGTTTATATTCGCGAAACAATCGAAGTTCAATAGCCTTTTTGACCCAAATACCTACGTTGCTACCATATACATATATTTTCGCTTATTGACAGGAGATTTCGTTATCATTATCCCAGTACGTACGTTAAAGGACGTTTTTTTTTGCCAACGAGAAAACGATTAGTAAAAAATGTGCAATCACATGACATAGCTTTGCATTCACGAAAAAATCAACGTTCAATTGCCTCATTGACCCAAATACCTACGTTGCTACCGTACACATATATTTTGAAATTATTCGCTTGTTTACAGGAGATTTCGTTATCATTGACCCAGCACGTACAAGCAAGGGACGTTTTTTGCCAACGAGAAAAAAAGATGTGCAAGCGGGTGTGTTGCTTTTGTTTCTACATGCGCAAGGAGTTGTTTGGATATCAATATATTCGTTACCATCCTTAGATACGGGTATCAAAAGCATCACAGCAGGCTGTTTATATTTCGAAGTCAACAATATTAGTACGAGGGTGTTGCAGACGTTTCAGGTGTTTGATTAGTAAATAACTTTTAAGTTATACAACCAAACATGTATGGACCAGCAATGTGTTATTTTCAACAAGCAATACCTAGGTAGTTCTTATAAAGAATAACCATGTCCCCAAATGTCGCATCACGTTTCAACGTTGTAAGTGTGTACATGTCCGCATGAGTACCCTATTCTCTGTGCGAGCAATAAGCGTACATGACTTGGAAACTGAGAAACATTTAGACAGATTTAAATGACAGAGTTCAAAGGACATATTGTTACGTTCTTGTTTATAAATTAATAGAATCGTGCGTATGTGTGTATTCCGACGAGGTCCTTCCGTGCCTGAAGTGAGGCTGCATTATGTGTGGACCCGGAGTGCGTCCCAGCACTCCTATCTAATAAACTTACTAAACTCACGAAAATTGGAACGAATTTTGAACTTGAGCTGCAATTTCCAGCTACTTTGGAGGAAACTCCACCAGTCCGGTGTGGTGATAAAAGAATCACACTTCTTTAAGTGACTGGCCACGCGTTTCAGTAATTGAGAAGGAGACAAAGGTGTTGAGAACCGTGATTATCATTATGCGCTCAGCATTTTATGTCACATGATCTCCGTCATCAGTTTTATAAACTATGATGTAAATACTCGCTGACTTAAAAATATTTTAATACATTTTATGGATGGACCTTATTTCTTTGTATTGTAATAACTTTAAAACCTATCCCCTTATCGCTTTAATAGATTTCCGATACTTCTGACACTAGTAAACCAAAATTAGGTGTGCAGATATTCGATTCAGATTTCAGTGTAAGCTTACTTCTATATTTAGATTTATGTGTAAGATTACTAGTAAATCATGTTCCATAAATTGCATGTACTAGAAGGCGGTAAAGTTGATATCTGAGATAACTTTAGGCCTATGTGGCTGGGATTCCTCGGATTGACAATCCAGTGCTCTACCAAGTAGACTGGGTTTCTTGATCCTTAACCCATGTATACCTAGTGGACTCTCCCATCCTTCAAAATTGGATCAATTTATTTCCAAAATTAGGGATGTCTAGTATATGTATTTCTATATTTAGAATATTTCTTTAAATTTCTTTAAGCAAACAGCGCAGACCCTGATGCATCATGCGGCGTCTCATCTGGGTCTACGCTGTTTGTCAAGGCCTTTTTTTCTAGACGCTAGGCATAAATGGGCTAACGCATTCTTCATTCTGAAGTAAATTGTGAAGCAAGGATCTGTTTTAATCTTTTGAAATCATCTTTAACTGTCCTGTTTACGCATAGTTAAAATGGTGAAAATTTTTGCATGAAGTGTAACGGAAAAAAACTTCATTCAAAAGAAAAATTGACTGCACAAAGTGTAAGGGGCAAATTTCAGTCGTAAAGAATAACACTGTAGGGTATAATATAAAGAATTTATTTGATTTGCTGTAGAGCAAAAGCCTCTTAATAAAGTATCTAAGATGTTTTCTTTATCTGACGTTTTCTTTATATACATAAAAACATTTGAAAAGGAGGCATACACATGTACATAAAAATAATATTAAAAACAACAATAAAACAACCCAGAATGATCACACACACAGTAACTTTACAAATATGTATAATGAAATCACAATTTAGTTTGCAAAAGTGTCAAAAAATATACAAGTACTTCCTTGTTCCCAAGACCGCAAACTACGAAGTTAATAAATTATCAACGAACAATAAGACAGAAAATGCATACTGGATACACTTAAACCGTACATAGGGGAAAATCAGATAAAATAATCCATAATCCTTTTGTTATATCTAGTAAATGTTAAGATCTTCAAATATAAAATGCCCAATAAGTCAGTATTGGTTTATAATTAATTATCAAATTTAACAGCTTGAGCATATAGAAAATCTGCAGTAATTCACAAAGCGATTAAACAAAATATAATATATAAATTTTGGGTATAAATAAATATCTAAATTTCTTGTCGACGTCATTCGCAATAAACGTATCGAAAAATACAACCTTATTTTTGCAATAGCAAACAAATCAATGCCCGTACGAAAAAGAAAGAAAACCAGTGCATTTGTTGACCAAGCTAAAAATCTTAAAATTTCAAGGACTCTGACCCTTTTATAGATGTATAAGCTTTCAACATAACAAATGAGTAGTTAGATGAGTAGTTACAAATTATAAATGCAAAATTTACCCGCCACTACAAAGCATACACGAAACTACGAAATTATCAAGTTTGTTGAACCCATAGCACCAATTCGTTAAACACGCTTTTTATGTTATCTGTTAATGCATGTGATGGAAAAATTGAATATAAACAAGTGTGTACACTGTGTATAAACAGTAAATGCTGCACATAATAAAACCTTTTAATGGAACCCAAAAGCCGTGATGGAACAAATTGCAAGTACATAAACACAATGTTTTCTTATAAAGAGTTTAAATGCAAGCACACAAATACATAGCAGGATTGGCGATGCAAATGGAAATGTACCTCATAGTAAGAGTAAGAAAATTAAAAGTTATTTTACAATATTAAAATACTGCAGACATTAATAACTTTAAAATAAGATGCTTTATTCTTCAAACAAATACAAAAAAAAATCTTTTAAAATCAATACTGATCTAATACAAATGCCCATGTTAACTTTCTATAAAATTTAAAACATATTCCAAGTAAATATTAAATGCAAACCTGGAAACTTTTATGACAAATTAATGTTCTGTTACTTTAAATAATAGTTAAAACTAAAACTTCTACGACGTACAGAAATCAAAATAAAAACTTGTTCATAACGACATTGCAATTATTTTATATTTATCTTGAAATGTGTTGAAAAAAACGCCTCCGTTTAGAATAACTCAACATTTCATAAGTATTATTCATACATTCTGATGCAAAACAAGATAGTCTGAGTCCTTCATTTCACATGCAACAACCCTCTGTTGGTCCCTTCATATTGGAAGACAGTGTTTCTCCTAGAGAATGTTTCTATGAAACAACAATACTGGTTGATCACTACAAAATCATGAATTCTCTTCTAAAACGAAACAACTTCTTTTTGTCTAGCTTATATTGAATGCAGTTCTATATGCTGTCCACATAACAAGGACGGTCATCATACGTTCTGATGAAATAGACTTTTTCTGATGAAATAGACTTTCGATGAATGATAATTTGATTTGATTTGAAAATCAATAAAGGCGATATGTGTGTTCATTATTGATATGTTACCGTGAATTTGAGTCTCGTTCTGAAAAAAATGGGCTTTATACATGTGCGTAAATCTTAATACCAGATACGCATGTGCAGTTCGCACAGGCTAATCAAGGACGACACTTTCCGCTTTTGTGGAATTTCTCGTTTAAAAGAGGTCCCTTCTAAACGAAAATCCAGTTAAGGCTGAAAGTTTCGTACCTGATTTGCCTGAGCGGCCTGCGTACATGCATTAAACCCCATTTTCCAATAGCGAGGCTCATTTATTTTAGAAAGAACGTATACTTGGTTACGAATCGTCACCCTCAATCCTCGGGTAGCGGCTGTTTCTCGTCGGATGGTGACAGCGGCGACATTTCACCGGGTCTTAAAGTTCCGTCGGCGTTCGGTCGTCGGTTTTGCTTTTCTTGGAACTTGCGCCACATGGCCGTCACGAGATCCGTGGTGACAAGGTCCGAGGAGTTCCGCGTGACGATGCGCAGCACGAAGACACCGTCCTCGCGCAGGTAGCTGTCGGCGAAACGCTGACAGAGCTTCCGGTCGAAGCCGTTCTGGAGCTGGTCGGTGATCTTCAGGTATTTCTTCACGAAGGAGACGCGGTTCCTCTTGAAGACGATGGTAAAGCACCAGAGGAGGAGGTTGTAGGCGGACACGAACGCGATGAAGAAGAACCAGAACCAAAGGAAGATGAAGATCTTCTCGTTGAACAGGTTGATAGGGAGCACGCACTGAATCGTGAAACGCTGGATGTTCTGGAGCTGGCGAATCTCGAAGTCGCAGAAGGTCACACGCGGGAAGCGCGGGCTCTCGCGCCAGGGGGTGTTCTCGCTGAGGCCTTTGATGACCTCGAAGCCGAACACGTTGTAGTCGGTCGCCATGAAGGCGTTCAAAAGGAAGAACTGGCCGATAACGTTGGCCAAGTAGAGGATTTTTACGAACAGGAAGAGCCCCGATAGGTAGGTTCCGCTCCGCTTGCTGCAGATGATGCAGCAGATTTTGGACACCTTTTCGCGGACGGCGACGTAGCGGTTCCAGCTGTAGTTTCGCTCGGTGTCCAGCCACTTGTCGAGGTGCGAGGCCATGTGGTCGATTATGTCCTGGCGGCCTTTGGGGTTGGCCAGCTGAGTCTGGTCGGCCATGTTGACGATCTTGTTCAGATTGAGCCCGCAGTTGGGATGCAGGAGTTTCCAGATGACGTTGGGAAACTTGAACATGAACGCTTGGAAGGCGAGTATCAGGGGCACCCACTGGTAGTACGTGATCTCCCGCTCCTTCCGCTCTCCGATATCAACGGGGAGCGTCTCGGAGAACGAGACGACATAAGTGTTCGAGATCCAGCAATAGTACTCAGCGTATTTTTCGTACCAGCCTTTAAACTCCGCTGGGTGCCAGCAGTGTATCGGATTGCCGACGAACTGCGAGGTGCTCACGACGACGGCGAAGATGATGAGAACGATGACCGTGTAGACATGGCTCATGCGGTCGATCCAGTCATCGTTTCTCGACCCCTGAAGACGCTTGAAACCCGGTATAGCCCCTAATATGGCGGACCTATAATAGAATAATCAGACTTTAGATTATGTTATATTTATCCCAAATGCGTTCAATGATGAAACGCATTCGTATTGTCGAAGACACAAAAGGGTTCAATTTGAAACTGCTTTTAATAAGGAAGTTACTTTCGAAAACGGTGCAAAAAAAAATGAATGTCATAAGCAATTTGCTTGACAAAAGGAATGAGATTTAATTATTACTAGTTGCTTGAGAACACGTAATGCCATCACAAAGCTTCGAAATGTTAAAGGTTTAATTAGTGATTGGCTCTAATTTTGATTTATAGAAAACGTTAAAATATTGTATCGCCATGTTCACGTTTTAAAATAGGGGCTATACCGGCTTCAAATTCAACCCTTTTTGGAGTCAAAAATGACGTCACAGTCGTCACAAATGACGTCACACGTGGAATAAACAAATCTTAACCTTTTTATGTCCGAGCATTGAAAAGATGCAAAGCTGAAGTACCGGAAGTCAGTCCAGATAAAGGGTACACTACAAGTATAGTATCACTACGCTAAATATTACGTTGCAGAATTCTTTTTAATATTCAAATACCATTGATTGATTAGAAAAGAGGAGACACAGAAAAGATACAATCATATCACATTAACAATTTATAGAATATATAAATGTGGACGGAGACAGTTAATTGGTGTCATGAAAATATGTTGTTGTTTTTAATATGAACATCGTGTATGCAGTAGTTAGTACACTTTGCACCCAATATTATAATTTATTCACCACAAAACTCTTTTGGTTGAGATATTCTGAAAACAAGAGCAGTCCAATCGTGTTGAACATTTTCAAAATTTATAATATAATTAATGACACTAATAAAGATTAATTTGTTTAATGAATTCAACGCACATGTCAACAACACTTCCTAACTAATACACATGTCGCTCTTTAGACGCTCACTAAGACCGATCGTCGTAAATAAGACAATTTTAAGTCTAAATATGTCGTCTTGAGTTTGATGAATGACTGCTTTGAAATAAAAGTAAATAGCATAATACTCACCGTGATAATAAAAACACAATTACGCACAACGGGCTTATACAGACTGGGAAAAACACCTTTTTGTGACCCTTTGCGTTGAACGCAAAAACTTGGAAGTCACACTAAGTGTAGCATGAAATTGTCGAAGTTTATTACTTTGCTTACGAGCGTTTTCCACCTTACTTCTATTAAACACAATTATTTCTATTTTAGTCCCAACTTTAGTGTCGCCATTAAAATACTTTAACCATTCAACATTTTAAGACGACGCATTGTGTGAAGCAAGGGAAGCAAATTTAGTTATCGCAGTGCGTTACTTCCCTTGCCCGTGGATTACATAATATTGATCATTACATAAACACGTAAAAAAAACACAAGTTTAAGACTATTTTGGACAGATATTTCCATTATTGAGCGAGTATTATATATATATATTTTCTGAAATATTTTTTTCTAAGTAGAAATGTCCAATGTGCTTCTTGCGACTTCTTTTACTGCGTTACTAAATCAGGATGCAAAGTAATTTGTTAAATCAATTTTAATAAATACACGACGAACATATATTATTGTACAAGGACTTTTTAATGCAGACTACGTCTCTTTAAGAAGGCCAGCCAATAACTCCGATGAAAAGCCGATGACTTAAAACAAATTAACAATATCTGATACCCTTAGCTGACAATAATAAATGGCGGTGAAAGATATGTGTATACATCCATTTACCGTCTACAATGGACTTGGGTTTAAATATTTCGTTGTTTGCCCAAGTAGGTCCCGTATAGATAGCGTAACTATGGGTTGCTATTTCCAAACAGTCTTGTGTAAATCCAGATAAGATTTCGCTAGACAAATTGGGCTGTCCACAAAAGATTGTAGGTTTCAAACTTTGTTACAATGAATATCGCCAATGCACGTTCTCGCATCTTCGTATCTTTATAAAGTGGTTAGGGTGGGTTAGGGGCACGAATCAGCACGAATTCCAAAGCGGCGTTCTTTAAATATCATGATATACATGACAATCATTTCCTTAGTTAGTCATGCATGATGCACCGTATGCTTAATAAGTCTTTTAATAATAACAGATGTGTGTGCAATGTGGCTATTTCAAAATTGCAGTCGTAAATTGCAAACGAATTACGACATTTAATAAGACCAGTCCAAAGTTAAGCACGTAAGGTGAAAATACTGTATAGGCTAATACACACGTACATAATCTGATTTCAAATAACCAGTTAACGCTCTAGCAAAAACTTTGCATGCTATAATTGCAATTGTCTACTTTATATTCAACAATGGCAGAGAGTTGTTTGCGAACGATAAGAGCACGATGTTCTTTGGTAAACTACAAACGCGCAGACGTGACCTAGCATTATTTAAAAATCTTCAGTATACAGACGTTCGAAACGAAATAAAAGGCTTTACATGATTCTTATCACCGCGTACCGAGTTCTTTAGTTGTATAACAGAGTTAGCAATTAAAATGTTTAAGAGATAAAGCATCAGTTGACCTCGTCAAGAATTCTTAAAAAGTGGCAAATCCTTTTATGTTATGGATACAAACATGTTTTTTTTTCAAAGCCGTTAATCCATAATACAAATATATCTTCAAAGCCGTTAAACAATACAAATATATATCTTCTTTAACATTTATGATCCTATGAAGATGATGAATACAGTTGTTGATTTGTTAACGAGATAGATAAGGAAAAAACACAATCCCATTACGCAATTGTCTTACAAGTTATTGTATTTGAGACTGCATTCAAAATTGTGCGATTTTGTATCACAATTGAATACTGTAACGTTTTATTGTTTGTGAACAAGTCATCACGACCAAGTTAGTTTTGTCTGCTGACATTATGTGGACTGAACAGGCTAATTTGGGATGACACTTTACGCACATGAATCAAACCCCGATTTCCCAAAGCGCGGCTTAAGTTTAAAGTTCTCTGATCTTTCTTTGACATTCACGAGAAAAAATCAATGAATTCTCAATGAGCCGAATTTCTTTTTATGAAATGAACGTTTGACCTGTGGTCAAACTTAATTCAATCCTTTGTGAGCACATTTGTTTGCGTCTATGAGAGCTGCCATTCAATCATGACTCTTTATACGAATGAAAACAAATGCCCCCCCCCCCCCCCCCCCCCCCCCCCCCNCTGCATCTGATTTGTACCTGCTCTGTATGTATTTCGAACATTTAAGAGGTCCTTCCGCGCCTGAGGTTGCATTATGCGTGGACACGGAGTGTGTCCCCGCACTCCTACATAATTAACCTAATTAATCGCGAGTTAATACCAAACTCGAAATTTGGTGGGCTTGTGTTGTGGCGGGTAGCCGGCGTACCGAGCTAAAATCCCACCTGTCCGGTATGGTGACCATCAACCAAACTCACATAAATCCGGGAACGGGGATTTTTTCCTTACTGACACAGAAATAAAAACACTCTGGAAATATGATATGATGCTCATTCCAAAGAGGCAGTTGTATCCTGTCGTCAAATATTTCAAATACTAACATGTATGGAGTAGGTGTGGTTAACGACTCGTATTAATTCACTTAGAACCGATCATCAGCAACGAGCAAAATACTGTTGAAATCATGTTCAGACAACTTTAAGGTGTATTCTTAACGTTCTGTACAGATTAGGAAGTTTGCATATGAGTCGCGCTCTGTGAAAACGGGGCTTAATGCATGTGTGTAAAAATGTCGTCCCAGGTTATCCGGTGTTGTCCGTCGTTTAACTATTCAATTATTGACTCCCCTAAATTAAGAACAATAATACATCAGCAAAACATCGTCCTCTCTGATTGCAGTTCCACTGCTTTCCAGCATCAAAATACGCAGACTTCTTGATGATATACTGGTTTACTCTTTGAAACATGCTAATAAGGTTAACTCGGTATGTTATAATGTTAACCGAAACGCTGTGTTGACATTTCGCTGCGTTTTGTTGCGGCAACTGTGGGAAATGTCACGTGAAATCCAAACTACTGAAGAAAACTTAGAGAAATAACACTACAGGCACTTTTCAAATACCGACATTAAACTGTGATATGGCCCAAATGTATAAAGTGTATCATAACAAAACGGATTTATCTATGCTTGTTAATACACTGTCGTTTTTTTAGAAACATATAGTACAATATTTACGTCATCAAATATAACGAATGCTGATTTTTGCAAAGTGTCATTCGCAATTATTTTTTTTTTGTAAATTTAATGAGTGCCAATCATAACACTAACAGTTACACTTCCGGGAACATAAATTACGCACATCCGCAATAATAGCATCAAAGATTTTCCGTGTTTGGACCATGACCAATTAGCAAGCCTTCGACATTCTGTCATTTGTAAAATGACATACATCAAATAAACGTGCATGCGATGACAGGCATTAACTCGATTAGTAGGAATGCGCGTGCAATTCAACGTTTATGATGTCATTCCGCGCCCGAGGCAGCATTATAAACGGACATTGAGTAAGTTCCAGCACTCCTTCGTCATAAACTTACTAGACTTGCGAAAGTTGGGACAAATTTTGAATTAATTTATTTTTTATTTATAGTTTCAATTTTCACATATTTAATTTTTACTGATTTTCAGTTTTTAGTTATCTTGTGTTGTATGGGAGAGGGTCAAGCCGGAGAACCTGCAGTAAACCGGTCCGATATGCACACATTCAACCCAGCTCATATGCGCCGAGCGCGGGCATTGAACCGGGCAGAATCGTTTGTATGCCTTAATATGACCGCATTTAATGGGTTTTAGCAAGACTTTTTTAATGCAAATTTCACATGAATTATATGACATAAAGTAGATGCGAGTGCATAACAATCTCTCTTAAATATATGCACACTATCATAAAACTTTAACCACTAAACAACAGATGCAGAACGCTTTGACATTGCGTTTAAATTGCCTCGACCGGCTGCGTGGGAACAAAGAAAAGTGTCGGCATAATTCTTTGCCTCTAGCAATTAAGGTCGGTATATTGCAAGGTTGTTAAGATCTTCATTCTATGTAAACTTAAGAATACAATCTAACAACAACACGCTGTCACAACATTACATTTGTCCCTAATCACAATAAACACCCGTGGGAATGTATTGAAGATTTTGTAAACATTGATAAGAATAAGTTAATTAACGCCAACAAATTAAAGTTTCGGCATAAGCCTTTGTCTCGAGCAATATAGGTCAGTATATTGCAAGGTTGATAAGATTTCGATTTAAGGTAAAGAATTCTAACAACAACACGCTGTCACCACATTACACTTGCCCATTTTCACAATAAACCTCTTGGGAATGTGTTGAAGATCTTACATTGATAAGAATAAGTTAATTAGCACGAAATGTCTAGCGGTATCTGTATTGCGTAATTAACGACAATGATAATTAAAGCATTCTTAGCGGTGAAATTTTCAAAGTCGATTTCGTTGGTAAATAAAGGTCACTGTGTCGGGAAACAGATAAAAGATGTTTCGTCACTCATCTTACTAATCAAGGCGTGTTCCACTTATCACCTTCAGCTTGTGAAACCTAGTTAAACCACAAATGACCCAAATTGCAATGTTATATCATATTGCGTTATATATGATTTAAACCCGATGTTGCAATCAAAGTATCGGATAGAGTCAATTTCAACTCTCACAACCTAATTGTACGTGTTTCGAAACGTATTCATGCGTTACTCATGCATTTAACATTCACTGATGCGATTTAGTAATTTTGTTATGACTTAGTGTGACGATATATCTAAAAGTAATGCCCAGCATTATTTTGTGATCAACAACCAAAATGAACTGGTAGGTTCGTAAATATCGTGAATACAATCATNAAGGTTAACTTGGTGTGGCATAATGTTAACCAAAGCGGCATTGTTTGACATTTCGCTTGGTTTTGTTGTGGCAAACTGTGGTAAATGTCACGCGGAATCCAATTCACTCCTTACTGAAGAAAAGTTAGAGAAAACAATACTACAGACAAGAGATCTTTACAAATACCGTCATGAAAATGTGATGATAGGGCCGAAATGTAGGGTGTATATGAACAAAACAGATTTATGTTTGCTTGCAAGAACCTTGTGCATAGTTTTGGAGAAGCATATAATACATTGTTTTATCATAAAAAATAACAAATGCTGATTTTTTCAAAATGTCACTCGCATTTTTTTTTTTTTTTTTTGTAAATTTAATGAGTGCCAATCATTACACTTCCGGGAACATAAATAACGCACATCCGCAATAATAATATCAAAGGTTTTCCGTGTTTGGATCATGACCAATTAGCAATGAGCAAGCCTTCGACATTCTGACATTTGTAAATTGACGTAACCAAATTAACTTGCATGCGATAACAGGTATTGACTCGATTAGTAGGAATAAGTGTGTATTTCGACGTTTTTAATGTCATTCCGCGCCCGAGGCAGCATTATAAACGGACATAGAGTAAGTTCCAGCACAGCTCCTTCGTAATACACTTACTAGACTTGCGAAAGATAGGACGAATTATGCATTACAGCTACGATTTCCACCAATTTATTTTTTACTGAAAGATTTTCAATTTGTAGTGGTAGTGTGCTCTGTTTGGACAGGGAAACCTGTCCGACATGCTGACAATCAACCAATCACACATGCGCCGGGGCGGGGATTGAACCCGGAGCGTCTATGTGAGAAGCGCGCACACCAACCACTGCGCTCATCACCCAGCCTGGAAAAAATACCTTAACGTGCTCGCATTTTGTGGGTTTTATCATAAAACTGTTGACAACAAATGCAGAACGCTTTGACATTGCGTTTAAATTGCCTCGACTGGCTGCGTGGGAACAAAGAAAAGTGTCGGCATAAGCCTTTCCCTCGAGCAATAAAGGTCGGTATATTGCAAGGTTGTTAAGATCTTCATTCTATGTAAACTTAAGAATACAATCTAACAACAGCACGCTGTCACAACATTACATTTGCCCCTTTTCACAATAAACCCCCGTGGGAATGTATTGAAGATCTTACATTGATAAGAATAAGTTAATTAACACCAACAAATAAAAGTGTCGGCATAAGCCTTTGTCTCGAGCAATATAGGTCAGTATATTGCAAGGTTGATAAGATTTCGATTTAAGGTAAAGAATTCTAACAACAACACGCTGTCACCACATTACAATTGCCCATTTTCACAATAAACCTCTTGGGAATGTGTTGAAGATCTTACATTGATAAGAATAAGTTAATTAGCACGAAATGTCTAGCGGTATCTGTATTGCGTAATTAACGACAATGATAATTAAAGCATTCTTAGCGGTGAAATTTTCAAAGTCGATTTCGTTGGTAAATAAAGGTCACTGTGTCGGGAAACAGATAAAAGATGTTTCGTCACTCATCTTACTAATCAAGGCGTGTTCCACTTATCACCTTCAGCTTGTGAAACCTAGTTAAACCACAAATGACCCAAATTGCAATGTTATATCATATTGCGTTATATATGATTTAAACCCGATGTTGCAATCAAAGTATCGGATAGAGTCAATTTCAACTCTCACAACCTAATTGTACGTGTTTCGAAACGTATTCATGCGTTACTCATGCATTTAACATTCACTGATGCGATTTCGTAATTTTGTTATGACTTAGTGTGACGATATATCTAAAAGTAATGCCCAGCATTATTTTGTGATCAACAACCAAAACGAACTGGTAGGTTCGTAAATATCGTGAATACAATCATCATATACGAGCCGGGGCATGACAACTGGTCATACTCGAGCCGGGAGCCACACTATTTATCGTGGACGGGCCGCGAGCCAGACTACATATCATAAGTGAGCCGGGAGCCAGACTACATGTCATACATCTGACGCCCCTTCTCGAACCCTTATCTCACTCCCACAACGAGATCCCAGACGATAAAATTGCTAAGCAGGTTTTCAAATACTAGTTATCTCGAAACAAATTAAAACATCGCATCTGGAAAGCGCATTAATGCGCAAACAATTTCCGCCTCACTTGAATTGAAGGGTATAAAGTGCACTTGCACAGTGCATGGATCGGTCAAAATTTTGGGAGTAGTGGTCTATTTATGGATCGGTCAAGTTTTGTATTTAGGTCAGGTTAATCAAGTAAATGACATTAATAGCGGTGATATGTCAGACCATAATGGAATAGAAATGTTTTTGCTGGGTTCTACATGTGTTAATTTAAGAAATGTCACAACATAATTGGCTACGTTCTTATCTGTTGACGCATTTTGAGATCAGCCAGAGGCGACATAACTTTAGAGAAAAAACTTTAGTATCATCGTACCAAAGTTCAAATGCGCTTAAAAACAAAGCAGTATTGTCTGTTTAGACAGAAAAACGCAAGTTATAATATTGTTTTCAGCTATTTTAATCTGGAGGATTAAACATGTTTTCACCGGCAAAAATACGGTAAACAAATTACATGTATACTGAACATGTGAAAAGCGAACAGCAAAATAGCTTACGAACACATCAACAAAATGCCTATTGCTCCCGGATTTGTTGATTCAGTGGGTCTTACGCAATCTTAATGGTGTTAGGCCAGATTTTAAACGAGCGGTATTGAAAATTGGACCTTATCTTAAATATCACAATAAATCATGCTAGTAACAGAAGCTTTTTCGTTATGAATATGATCAGTTTTTGCATTACAGTAATAAGTGTATTTGAAATTGGCATCACTGAATATTTTACACGTGGGGACTTTATGCCTGTTTTTGCTTATAAAATGTTTAAAAAATGTTAAGTTAAAACCCATTATCCAAGTTCGAATCCTTAACATTGTACACGTTGGTGTTTTGTGTTCCTTTGTTTGCCCCAAAAAAACTTAAGTAACAAGGTTATAAGGCCACAAGCGGTCTAAGGGTGGGAAGCTAAAAGGTGCACGTGTGACGAAACCCGAACCCCCACACAAAAACGCGATCTTTTTGTTCAAGTATCAGATGTAAGTGAAGCCATTATTTAAACCTAATATAATGATTATCGATGAAGCCTTTTTTGTTCCAGTAACCGAGGTTAGTGACCCCAACATTGAAACCTAATACTATAATCATCGCCGAAGCCTATACACACTACGTGATTAGGATTAGCGAAACCAGCGAAATCTGTTCAATTTAAAAGTCTCTGAACACGCATGCAGACATTCTTTTACAATTTTACAGCGTTGTTAAACTCCATTGCGCTTTTATCAAGCAATCGACTTCAGTCGGGAGGTTTTGTGTATTTAAAACCCATACACACACATGCGCTTTCATCCGTATCTATCGTGGATTTATCAACTTCGACATTCATTTTTTTGTCGTTCTGCTTTTATCAAAGAAGACAGTGTAGTATAATAATAAAAAATAACAATATCAGAGTCTCTTGGGACAAGACAGTATGTTGATTATTTTGGTGTTCCAAATGACTCGAAACATTTTCTCTATAACCCTACGTAGTAAGTCCCAAAGCTATTTGATTTATCAACACGTACATGCGTGCAAAATATTACGATGATTTTCAATAGCTTAACCCATTTATGTCTAGCGTCTAGAAAAAAGGCCTTGGCAAACAGCGTAGACCCAGATGAGACGCCGCATGATGCGGCGTCTCATCAGGGTCTGCGCGGTTTGCTTAAAGGATTTTCTGTAAGAAATATTCTTAAAATAGACAAAAAAACTAGACATCCCTTATTTTGGAAATAAATTGATCCAATTTAGAGGAATGGGAGAGTCCACTAGGCATAAATGGGTTAATATCAACTGGTACAATTTAGTTTCAAACACCTGACGCAGCTATATAAGGTTTGATACTACGTGTTGATTTGCTTCTATTCAATGTTCAGTTTTTAATCCGATTGATCAATCCATGGACGTTTTATATTCAGCTTGGGACATGATCTGTTCACAATTGTTGGTATAGTAAGACCTTTTGACACTAAATAAATACCAGACAAGAAAAATGCAACAAAGAATGTGAGAAAGAGTATGAATGGAATTTAAAACAGAATGTAACACAATGTAACAAGCTTATTTATCATATTTTTGCTGATTTTCTCATAACAAAATAGTTAAAAAAAATACAGTTCTCTATTTTTTCGCCGTTTCAATACGTCTTCCGTTTGTGGCGTTTTCCAGTCATTTTCATCGAGTGTTAGTATTACTTACATCTACATTCAATCTTATGATGTTAAAAGATTCCCCTACAGATGTTATTCAGGGCCCTCAATCTGTCAAATCCACGGCCGAAATTCGGCCGCATTCCCCACCCNCCCCCCAAAAGGGAAACGCCGCGAAAATTCCCCCTGCTATGGGTATCGACCCGCTTCCCCTAAAATGGATTGAGGGCCCTGGTTATTTTTATCATTGCGTACAGTTTTGCTCTGTATGTCAAATTTTATATACAAACTAAATTATAGCCAATTTTGCATGTTGTAAAAAAAAACACTTTGAAATTGAACACCGACATCAAATATGACTTCAAAATGTAATTTCAACGTTTTTTTTTTCAATAATTGTATGTCACACATACACGCATATGTCGGTACTACTATCGGTCGGACGTTTTTGAAAGCATATCAAATTAAAAGCGCCTTTTAGAAGTTGAGAATTTGACGAAAAGATATCTGTATCTATGGTAACACAAATCATTTCTACGTACTAGTTAGTAATATTCTTTACAACTTGAAATATTTATCACATGAATGCTTAGTTTCAAATTACAAAAATAAGCACTCTTTACTATTAGTTGCAATAATCCAACTCCCAGCTATATTGACCCTCCGGGACGCTGAGCTGTACGAATGTACTCATAAAAGCTCAGAGCATTAAATAAGAACTATCTTTACTATTACGGTACTTCGTTTGCGCATCGCGACATCAAGTTCTTGATAAATTTCAATTTTCTGCCCTTAAATGTCCATACATATAAAATATAGAGCTATCGGTTGATTTCACACGCGTTATATAAATGGAAAATGTGTATCTAATTTGAATTTCATCAAATGAAAACAGTGCGTCTCCTTTCACACGGTCTATACAGTACAATTAACTCACATTCACACACACTTTCACACACAATGACTCATTAAACCAACGAAATTAGCCAAAATGTATAAACTTACATGATTGTTGTGTGTTTCTTCCGCTACCAGCGGTCACGTTTTGTTGAAAACCTCCACAAAAGCGAAATTTTGTCTTCTCCACGAATTCACAATAACACTCTCTACACGAAAACGTTAAAATATCATGTAAGACGAAATGTTCTCTTTGAGATTCTGTTTAAACCAGTTTTCTGTGTGATAAACATTTGCCTAAGTATTTCAATATCGTGTGGTGGGCGAAATAAACACCTTTACTATACACTTGTGTACGAGTCAACCCAAGACGATGTACATCACAAAGGCCGACCAATCAAAATTGCCGAAATTTTTGCCTTTAGGCGTATAATCTGATGAAACAACGCTGTTTGACAAGTATAACTACCAAATCTGATAGAAGGGAAATAACTCTTACAACACATCAATTATTCATCGTTTTAACAGTGTAAGGGAGGTAACATTAATATTCGTCTTTAATACGAAGAAATGCTACCAGACCTATAACCCCATGGCACATTTTTGGAAACAAAAAACCATGCCTACAACGTTATCAAAATGTCGATGTTAAAAACGAGTGGCAGGGTTTTTCTTCAACTTTCATTTTCGAATCCCTAAATAACATATTTTTATTAATTTTAAATAAAAGAAAACATGAGAATCGCTCTGGGAAAACGGGGATAAATGCATGAGCGTAAAATGTCGTCCCATATTAGCCTGTGCAGTCCAAACAGACTTATCAGTGTCAACATTTTCCGCCTAAACTGGATTTCCGTTAAGAAAATGCTGCCCGTAAACGAACAATACCATTTAAGCATAAAGCATTGGCCAATCTGTGACGACAATTTACACACGTGCATTAAGCTGCGTTTTCCTATATCGAGACCCATATCTTGTTTTCCTTAACTGAATATGCGCCAGCCTTGTCAACAAAGCACCGAACCAAACGCCATGAAACACCAACGGCGTCATTGGCATTGATCAATAACAAACTAAACAATATCAAAAGCTGAGTTTTAAGCATTCTCTAATTGTCAGTAATGTATAATATACATTGATAATTTATCATTAAAAGAATCTGAACATATTTTATAGAGAAAAAGAAAGCCATGTTTTATTTTAATTTCTTTTAATGAGCATTCTTCTTGTTAAAAAACGTTTATCGTAAAAAAAGGTTTAGTTGTTAAACAATTAAAGAGCTAAAAATAAACAAAGATTGAAAAACTATTTATTTATAGATCTTGGATTGGAATCATCAGTGTCAGACTGCGGGAGATCGCCTGTTATCTCGCAGTCCTCTGTTATATGTCGTTATCATGCGTGTCAGCGTGTCAACCGGCTTGATTCCAATAAACACGATTTCATGATTCCGAAACAGTAGACAAGTAAAACATGAAACGAAGTTTCGATATTTATATCAGCTTTAATAAATAAAAGTGATGTAAGATAAATGCATGATAGATTTATGAATATCTGCGTCTCTGCAGCAATATTATGGGACAAAAGTTATATTTGAGGGAATGTAGGTAAAAATGCCAGAGGTAAAAATGCCAGTTGTAAAAATGCCAGTTGTAAAAATGCCAGATGTAAAATTCCAGAGGCATTGTCGCCCTCAGGATTTTAATGTGAAACCACGATGGCCCTAACAGTATTCCGTAGAAAACAGAATCTCAGAGAGAACATTTCGTTTTACAGGAAGTTTTTAACGTTTTCGCGTAATCACCATGCAATATTGAAATACTTGACATAGATAGATAGATTTATTTCGGCATGGAATACATATACATGGACGTTGAAAACAACATGTATAGTACAGAATCGTAGAACACATGAGAATAAATAAACCATGACATGCACACCAACACCAAGGATAGCACAAAAAGAGCGACTCTTATTTCCATTGTGGTCCTTTGTGCTGGTGGCATGACATAGAGAGCTTTTAAACTAACAAAAAGTAGCTTTTAAACATTAACCTTATAATAAATTTCATATTAGTACAAATTGTTAAATTGAATGATATCACGGATAAATGACCTAACTTTATTATCACAGTACAAATCAATATTTGATATGTATCACATACAGCTGATAGTATAGTCACAACCAGATTATTTTATTAGTATTTAAATTATAATACCTTATTATAACATGGATTTTATTCGCAATATATCTGCATAATCTAATTATGTTGGAATATTTTAAGTTTATTTCTACGGCTTTTATTTCTGTTATACACCGCATATATAATTTATAAGCATAGATGGTTATAAGTTCTAGGGCTCAATCGGGACAAAACATTTCTTCGGGTCGGGTCTGCGCGTCAAAATTAAAAAACCCGTTGAATTTCGGGTCGGTTCCGGTCAGGATTTAAATAAGTTTATAAAAACAAGAAAAACTGCATTTTATAATTAATTTTATTCAAAAACTTAGTCTGACTGTACGTTCGGATGAGTTTGGTTGATATAACTTAAAAGGAACTGAACGATGGCAAAACCAGTATCACCGAGGGATGATTGGTTGTTCATGGATTTTATCGGTTTCCTAGCTTGTTTGACGGTTGTGCGACATCTCGTGAACGGTTATAGACGTGCTCATGCTCAATTAACCCTTTGCATGCTGGGAAATTTGTCGTCTGCTAAAATGTTGTCTGCTAAATTTCTAAAATTAGCATTTTCTTCGATTTTGTTTCCAAAGAATACTATCAGAATAGCAAACAGTTTGGATCCTGATGAGACGCCACGTTTTGTGGCGTCTCATCTGGATCCAAACTGTTTGCAAAGGCCTTCAAAATCCGGTTCCAGCGCTCTAAGGGTTAAGCGACACCGTTGCTGATGACATTGCAAAGCCAATTGGCTCTCTGCATGCAGACGATATGTCGCTGCGAATGGGGCGTTCTATTCCCAATCTTTCGCTCATGCTTCGCAATGTCAGCTCAAAGATACCAGTTACATTCCATGGTTACAGAAGATTCGAAAGTGGTGAGATACGCTTATTTTTGCGAATTCTTAATGAAAGAAACGGTAACGAGGACTGTAAGAATAGATAGTCTTTCAGAATCGATAAATTGACCGCCGCCATATTGGCTATTACGTCACCCGCTACTGAAAACGGTTCTGAAGGCAGATGACAACGTTATCATAGTGTACACCCGCTTTATTCCAATAAACAGTACTTTATAACTTCGCACGGTAGGATTGAAAACAAGTGAAACATGAAACCAAGTGTCGATATGTATCACATCGTTTATCAATATAACTTAAATAAAAAATATACACGATAGATTCATAAAATATGTGTCTCTGCAACAATATTCAGTGACAACACGTAATGTTTAAGGCCGAGTTGGCATTTTTAAGCATACCTTTCAGTAATGCCTTTGTATAAAATTTAATTATTTCTTTATGGAATAAAATTATTCAAGCATAATTATAAAGGTATAGAAATATCTAAAGTCTGAAGTAAACGTTGTGATTTTAGCGTAAATAGTGCCGGAGATATTAACAAAGATCTATCAATATATAAAGATTGGAAACATCCATTCAGACCAATTTTTTTGGATAGATCTTTGATATTAATAAGATAGATTTAAGGTCGATGTAGACAATTAAATTGATATCTGCCTTTGTTTAAGCCTATATTATTTCTTATTAAATGTCGTACTTTCTTTACTTTCCGGAGATATTCATTAAGAAACGTTGTAAGATTAAAGACTGAGGACGACTTCTTTTATTAAATAATACATATCTTTGTTTGTCTAAACAGTTACCATTTCGCTATTAATATTTCCCTTGTAAGTGTCATTTTAAAGGTAATATACAAATCTATAGCCGAAATGAAGTTTGTGATTCTAAAATTGTTCCGTAAATCTTTATTATCGAAACTCTGTAAGAATTCAGGTAGAGATTTTTTTTATAGTTAAAATTATGTATCTAGTTTAGTCTAAAACTAAAGTTTTTTTTTGCAATCTTTTATTCAAAAATCGCTCTCAAGCTAATACAAAAATATCTAGCCGGAAATGAATTTTGTGATTTAAATGAACAAGTATGGGAGTTATTCGCTTGCAAAACTGTGTAAGATGTCAGGATATGTCATACTTTTTTATTGAAAAGGACATATCAGCTTTTGTCTACAACTTTCTTATATTATTATTTAAATAACGTTTTACATGTTGCCTGAAATATTATTAAATTTTCTTAATAACATCTTAATTCACGATTGAAATGTTCAACATGAAAAATAATGAGCCTTAAATAAACTTAAATAGTTTCAATTGTGTTCTCTAGATTTCCTAAACGTATGTCTTTATTAAATTTTCGTAAAACGGTCTAAATTTACGATTGAAAAACAAAAACACGAACAAAATAAGTGATTTATTTTTCTTTAATTACGGATTATTAATGACAGCAACATACATCTTTTAAAAAAAACATCAGCGATAAAGGCGCGAACGAATTCGCTAAATGGGAGGCGATGTTCCAAGTGTGGATTAAAAGCGTTTATGGGTTTGCCCGTGACACCACATGTCTGCACATGTGTAGATACCGAAATTAAGATAAGATATCACGCGTCACCTTTAAATAACATGTTAAATGACAATCAAGACCTTATTCATGCCAGGGACCTACACAAATAGGTCCATGTCCATGCTGTGTTTTATTACTCTTAAAAGAATGCAGATGAACCTTATTTCTACTAATTACGTAATTTATATTTAAAAAAAAACACGAACTATTATGTGGTTGTCAGATCGATAACAGAAACTATTTAAATCTTCAAATATATTCGATAAAACCGTTTCGCTTCCTTGTTTTGCGTAGGGACCTATACAAACATATATAGGTCCATGTTTTTTTCTTCAGTACCGTTTTGGAGGCGCGCGAGAGTATTCAGGGGCGGGTAATCCGGGAGGTATCGATTTCTGAGATTGTCTTTACGGCATGCATTTTACCTTTTTGAACTCTTCTTGGTAATATATAGGTCATATATATTTTAAACTATTTTATAGTTAACGATATGACTGAATGTAATTTAAGACGGTTAGCAAGAAATTACCCGGTATTCGAACATATATGAAAATGTCTGACAAAATATGTATTTTTCAATATGTATAAAAAAAACTGATTACGATTTTCAATAATGTTTTTGTTTTCAGACCAAACAATAAACATTAAAAATTAGAATTATAATTTTGCTATTCTAGCCCATATCTGAAGCTTTTTAACTGCTGATATCTGAAGAACGTAAGCATGCGTAGGTCAATAAAAAATGCGACAGTATAAGATAATAATATATTTTTTTAAACAAATTCCAGTTCGGACCATTCAGCGAGAGAACGCATCACTGAGACAGCTTGCTCTTTGCAGGATATGTATCAGTAGAGAGAGAGAGACGTGTGGTCTTTCTACCGTGCGGACATTTGTGGACCTGTGAAGTGTGCGGACAAGGGACCAGCGTATGTCCAGCCTGTGGACTGAGATTGGCGTCACCCGTTGTGGTGAAGCGGTGATGGCTTATGTTCCGTTTATTATCCTCAGTATGTGATATGGACTTTAACTGTTCTAACGCTCTTCAATTAGAGTTTAATAAACGTTATATAACAAAAGACTCAGTAATATTTTACGACTGGGATCTCATTATAAGCACTTTCCGTATTTAATCGTTTTGAAGACGGCTATGTTTATTTATTGTGTGTGATTTTGATAAGATATATGTTAATAAAGCGTATATTCAAAGAAACCTGTATAAATATTATTATGATTAATTGTGTTTAATTTAGTACTCAAACTTGATTTCTCGTTCTCTTGTAGATTCGTCTTTGTTGATTTTTATGTAATAACTATAACATTGATAAATAGATTCTTAATGTTGTAATCAAATTGTCCTAGACCTTTTCATGTATTTTTACTTTATTGATTCATAATTATTTATGAAATCTAATAATGATCACATTTCATGTCTTTATATATGTTAATATGTTACTATTACATGTATACCCATGGACTGCAGGTCTATTGTATCTTGAATAAACCATATTATAATTATTATTTTAAGAAAAAGGGCTCAAACGGATCGTTACATTCTTCGAATCGGATCGGCGAGTCGAAATAACCCGTGGAATCTCGGATCGGTCTGTGTCAGGATTTAAATAAGTTTATAAAAAAAACTGCATTTCATAACTTTTTTTCTTTAGCACATAACTATGTCAGAAATTAAGACAATTAATCTGTTAGATGTCGAACAATTGATCAAATAATGACTTAAATACTGAAGCACGCTACTATTTATAAATGACACCATATTTTTGAAAAATAAATGTTAGTTTGGTATGGCAGTAAGGGAATTATTTTAACTTCACTGACTGGCTAGAACGATAAAAGGCACAGAAAGAACCATTTATTTTCAACCGAAAAGAGTTTCTCCTACTTAAATGTGAATGCAAGAAAAAACTTATGATAATCGCTTGAAATGTCGTTTCAAGTTTTTCGGCGTAGCTGCTTAACCCAGCTTTTCACCTTAAATGACCTTTACATAACGCCAGCAGACCCGAATGAATACACTCCATTCATTCCATTGGCTGATTTGTGAATAATCCCTCGGAACATTGGCAACATCACCGCGTCTTTGTAGTACAGGGTGTAACACTTATCAGTGTAGGGAAATGCGAACTACTCTCTGCATGCTCATTTTGGCTCTGCTACAATGGAGCGTTACCCGTAAACAATGCCAGCCCCAAAACTTTCAGGGTCATCGCTGGGTCAGTAAATCGTCAGGGGAAGACGGAATGCACTATTAATAAACGCCTTATGTTGATAACACAGTATTGCTTTCAAGACATGAACTAACACGAATTTTAGGGCAAGGAATTAATGAAAACGTATCGGTTAATGCCATTTGTCTTGCAGTGTGAGACAAAACTACCGAAATAGTATAGTGCCCATGACAGAAGAAGTCGTTTAATGATCAAGCCACACATGTGTGACGTACGCGGTCGGGCTGTTTGAAAATCTTTCCTGCAAGCCAGAATAGGCTACCAACATTTGCTAGTTTGGTATAAATAGTGTGACTTTCAGTTTTCTATCGGTAAGTATCGTGGTTTTATGTACCATTTACAAGCCGC
>VMBQ01002299.1:7832-32732 GCA_007657795.1 Dreissena rostriformis
ATATCCAGTGATATGTATAAACTCCACTGATATAATCTGTTGCAAGCATTTGGCTTATAAAACAAACATAGTTAACCATCTAATTTTCGTGTTGCATATTAATCAAGAAGAATAAAAAAAAAGATCATTAGTTCAATAAAATGCCTCTAGTATGTGTCTCTGGTTTGAACTTACTTAGGTTCCTGTCTTTTGCATTTTTACTTGTTCATTGGTACATAGGCAATTCAAACAAAGATGGAACACGCATTAAAAGGGACGTTTAAAGAACCAGTGGTGGCTGAATTTTGGACAAAGTGTTTGGAAATATGCTGGCTGATGGTAATACAAGATCCACCCGTGTCTATGGACACCAGGCATAACATGGAAGGCGATATGTTCAACGCTACTTTATATCGTCATTATACAAAGCGAGGGAAGTATGTTGAATACATAGTATGGCCATCATTGCTTTTGACCGAGGGGGGATCTATTCTAGCCAAAGGCGTAGCCCAGGGAATAGATGTAAGAACAAAAATGAAGGAAGACATTTCGAAACCCGACGCCGAAAAGAATATGCAACAGGCTAACGCACAAAAATCCGTCGGGGCAATACAATCTGACTCAACGAAGTCTACAAAAGACAAGGATTCAAAGGCTGAAGAACAATCGTAACCAAATGATATGAAACAACTCGTGTTAGATGCAAAATCTACATCAGATGGTGAAAAATGTCTTCAACAAGACAATGCTGATATAAAAGAGTACAGCAGAGAAGAAGGAAATCATGCACAAAAACCTCCAAAGGAATGTTTAACCACACCATCGTTGAAACTGGATGTCTACACAAATGCCAATGAAGGCAAAAGCAATCCACTTCACCATGGCGGAAAGCCTGAAGGAGATGTTTTTCGGAAGCCGTTTGCAAAGTCTATGACTGCGCCTCTTTCAAATTCCGAGAAAGACAACAAATACGCAGCGACTGTAAGCTCTGCATCTGGTACAAAATATACCTCTCAAGTCAAAATACAAAAAAGAACCAGTCCTGAACCAAAGGAACAAACTTCCCATGAAAGTAAAGACATGTATGTTAAAATTATAAACATGTTGATTCAAAGAGCACTGTAATACACTCACGTGATTCAGCAAACTAGTAGACAGTAGGAATCTAATGTAGCTTAAGGACGGACAATAACTAGAAGTGTGATTATTTTATTTTGCTTTTTTTTTATAATAAAATGTATCTTTTCCGCATTTATAAAAAATGTGATTTTGTATTCATTATACATAAACTGTATTAATATAATCTTCATCAATGTCAATTCATGATTGTATTCTTAGAATGACAAACATCAATTGGTGGTACCTGTTGTAAGTTGTATAAGTTATATGTATGTATATTTCTTGTAATATTGTTTTTAATGTTTACAATTCAAATAAGATTATTGAAGTATTAATATAATGTGTTTTTTTTTTGTATCCGTAACCTGTGAACAACAGCTTGATATCTGTTTGAATTCTTAAAGCGGGACTGTACGATTTTGTCAAATATTTATGATTTTTTTTTAAATGTGTTAAACATTAGTATACATATATTTCAATATAAATTAAAATAAAAGTTAAGAAGAACATGTGTCGAAAAGCGCGAAATAAGCCAGATATTTAAATCTGAAAGCTTAAATGACTGGAAGTCAAATAAGCCAGCATATACATCATGCATGTACAATGTGAATCTAAATTTAGTTTTATTGCAGATTCGTTCATACGACACAAAGACACAATTTTGTTTCCTAACAAATACGAGTAAAAGTGTCGGCGTCGGCTTAAACCAGCGCTAACTTGTCTTTGCTGCATTTTATGAAATTCGTCTTCAATGTATAATTTTTCTTGCATATTTTGTGTCATCGTAACATAATTTTATTAATATATTAAAATTTAACACATGTAAAAATCGTACAGTCCCGCTTTAATAAACACTGTTGTAATTTAGTCACACTTAGATTAGCAGTCTTACATGATGTTTTCGGGTACCAAAGACGTTAACAACAAAAGACATGTTTTAATAGTGTCGAAGAAAATAATTAAACATACATAACGCTGTCAAGCTATGAGTGTGAATGCCATCTGTGATTCAGTCAGTTAGTCAAATACAGATGATTGAACATGTTAAATAAAGACCGACACTGAATCAAATTAAGCACGTGTGTGGTTAATTTGGGCTACGAGTTCATGGACAGAAATTTTAGTAAATGTGTAAAGTCAACAGAGATGGTTCGAGGGCGATGTTAAAATAGTATTTTCTAATAAGGTCATAGAAATACTATCGTTTAAAAAATATGTTGTTCCCCGAATATAGTACCATAGCCGGATCATTTGTAAATACTACAATTATAATAATAATAATAATAATAGATCTACTATTATTATTATTTTTTTATATTTATATTTATTTTTATTGTTATAATTATTTTATTATTAATTAATGATTTTTTTTCCGGAGCTTAATCTGTTCTTGCATAGATATATGTTTAAATACCTTTGAAAAAGTTATATGCAGGATAGAACAGGGTGTTGAACACAAAATCGATCCCCCTAACTGAAAGATTATCGTCACAGTTCAAGTTACGTGGTGTAGTATACGTAGTAGTTGTTGTTATTATTTTTAAATTGCAGTTAATGCTGTTGTTACCTTAAATATTTCATCCCATACCACTTCTTGTGTATCATTGTATCCATTTGAATAATGTTTACTAAGTTTATTCACAGCAACGCACACTCTTATTATATGTATGTCATGATTGTTTTATCCTTATCTTCTTCTCTTATCTTATTTCTTTGCTTAGTGGTGGTAATGTGATATTAACAAAGTGGTTTATGTAATCAGATTGAATTTATAAAGAAAAAAATAGTATATATAGTTATCCTCTTTTTGATTTTATTGTATGTTGTGTAAAGTCAATCGTGTCATACAGTCAATTAGGTAAACAAATAACTGCACTGGAATGGTTAATGTAATATGAATAACGCTATGATTTATACACGGTTCCAAATGCGAAAACTCTGTGTTCTTTGTATTTGACGTTAAGAGGATTTCATGTATCGTGATATAAAATCCATATTTGTTTCACAGTAACTTTGTTTTCGATTTCATGTCAGGCATATCAAAATAATATAATTATATGTACTTGTAAAATGATCTTTCATACAATATTTAATGCACTATTCGGCCTATATTAATGAAATATCACAATTATGGTGATAATTATGACCACAATTGGATAATAAGTAGAAGGTGAAAAATCATGATAAGAAACACGAATTAATTGTGAAAGCTTGATTCAATATTTCTTAAAGGGAGACTGTACGATTTTCATATGTGTTAAATTGTAATAAATTGATAAAAATATGTTACAATAACTCAAATATGCAAGAAAAATTATACATTGAAGACGAATTTAATAAAATGTAGCAAAGACAAGTTAGCGCTGGTTAAAGTCGATGCCGACACTTTTACTCGTATTTGTTAGGAAACAAAATTGTTTCTTTGAGTCTTATGAACGAATCTGCACTAAAACTAAAGTAAGATTCACATTGTACATGTATGATATATATGCTGGCGAATTCGGCTGGAAGCCTTTTTCGATTTCAGATTTAAATATCTTGATTATTTCGCATTTTTCCACACATGTTCTTCTTCACTTTTATTTTAATTTATATTTAAATATATGTATAATAAGTTTTAACACATTTTATACAAATTCATAAATATTTGACAAAATTGTACAGTCTCTCTTTAAAACAATGGTAATGCAGGTTATGTTACGATATGTAATGACTGTGCCATTTAAGTCATGCAAATACCAACCCATCAACGGTTATAACAAGAAACGATAATTCGTATCTGTTAAACATTGCCATGATATTAATTATTTTGTGTTATTGTAACATATTTTTATCAATATATTACAAGTTAACACATATGAAAATCATTCAGTCTCCCTTTAACGCTATATGAATGTGTTGTTCCGTGTAACTAACACAAAGCAACGACCCCCATACATAAATGGTCTTTAAAGGGACACTGTACGATTTTCATATGTGTTAAATTGTAATATATTGATAAGAATATGTTACAATAACACAAAATAGGCAAGAAAAAATATACATTGAAGACGAATTTCATAAAATGCAGCAAAGACAAGTTGGCGCTGGTTAATGCCGATGCCGACACTTTTACTCGTATTTGCTAGGAAACACAATTGTGTCGTATGAACGAATCTGCACTAAAACTAAATTTAGATTCACATTGTACATGTATGATATATATGCTGGCGAATTCGGCTGGAAGCCTTTTTCGATTTGAGAATTAAATATCTTGCTTATTTCGCATTTGTCGACACGTGTTCTTCTTAATTTTATTTTAATTTATATTGAAATATATGTATAACAAGTTTTTTACACATTTATATAAATTCATAATATTTGACAAAATCGTACAGTCTCCCTTTAAAAATGCCATAAGGATATAAGGTAACCTTCCATCATGAACTAAGTTATTTGACTGTGTCGCTATAAAGTATTTAAACTCAAAACATATTGAATATCGACTGTTGAACTGTACACTGCGAAAGGCAATTGAGTAAGATTGACATTTTTACCACGTACTGATTTAGGCGTAACGCGGTAAGTTAGGCCACAACTGATTTATAAACTGTTATTGTGTTTCCCGGACCTAAAATCGATAAATGAAATAAACATATGTTTAGTTTTTAATTGTTTCCGCAGAGTGTTCAATTTTCTCCGCTCTCGATTTGCTTAGATTGTTTTGTTTACATAAGAGACTGTTAATTTTGTTTACAAAAGAGACTGTTAATTTTTCGCCAAACGGTTCATGGTACAGAAAATGCAGTACTGTACGATTTCCATATGTGTTAAATTGTAATATATTGATCGAAATATGTTACAAAAACACAAAATAGACAAGAAACATAATACATTGAAGACGAATTTCATAAAATGCAGCAAAGACAAGTTAGCGCTGGTTAAAGGGAGACTGTACGATTTGGTAAAATATTTATGGATTTATATAAAATGTGTAAACAACGTGTTAAACATATATTCCAATATACATTAAAATAAAAGTTAAGAAGAACATGTGTCAAAAAATGCGAAATAAGCCAGATATTTAATTCTGAACTCGAAAAAGGCTTCCAGCCAAATTCGCCAGCATATATATCATGCAGGTACAATGTGAATCTAAATTTAGTTTAAGTGCAGATTCGTTCATACGACACAAAGACACAATTTTGTTTCCTAGCAAATACGAGTAAAAGTGTCGGAATCGGCTTTAACCAGCGCTAACTTGTCTTTGCTGCATTTTATGAAATTCGTCTTCAATGTATACTTTTTCTTGCATATTTTGTATTATTGTAACATATTTTATCAATATATTACAATTTAACACTAAGTCTTATGAAAATCGTACAGTCTCCCTTTAAAGCCAATGCCGACACTTTTACTCGTATTTGCTAGGAAACAAAATTGTGTCGTATGAACGAATCTGCACTAAAACTAAATTTAGATTCACATTGTACATGCATGATATATATGCTGGCGAAATCGGCTGGAAGCCTTTTTCGATTTCAGAATTAAACATCTGGCTTATTTCGCATTTTCGACACACGTTCTTCTAAGTTTGTCAGCTTTAAATGTGTTTTCCAGAAATGTTCATGAAACATGGACAAAATATGTATTTTTTATTCTACAATTCCGCGCGCCTCTGATTACATCGAAAATGGTACACAACTATTATCTTAAGTTTTTTTTAGGCCAAAATCCATCAAAGAACTGTTCAATTTGGTGTGGCCTTACAGTGATAATTACTTATAGATAACATGTTAACGGGTTTTCGTCTTCGTAGAAACGTGATAGCTTGATTTACTACCGCCTTGTGTGAATAAGGTAAGTGTTATAACACATGCTGAAACAAAATAGTTTTATATTTAATAACTATCGATATAATGTTTCATATACCAGGGAAGAAACATGGTGTTATATTTAATTATTATATTTAGTAACGAGATTTATTGTTTTGCTTTATAACGGCTGTTATTGGGATTTCCGATTTACCCACTTTCGATTTCAATATTGAATATAAGCTAAATACACATGCTGAAACAAACATAGTTTTATATTAACTAATTTTTAATATAATGCTATATAAACCAGGGTAGAAAAATAATGTAATATTTGATTCTTACCTTAAGCAACGAGATGTATTGTTTTGCTTACAACGACTGTAATTGAGATTTCCGATTTAACAACTTTCGATTTCAATTAATATTGACCATCAGATAAATACAACTCAATCGACATCATCATATGATAAACTCGGATCAACATGCATATGTATATGTCTATAATTTATTTTTTACTTACATAACATTTACAATTTAGTTGGTACCATTTGCATAGGCTGTGCTTAATCATTAAACTGCAATTCATTCAAAATGTAAAAGCATAATTCAAAATACAATGTCACTACTATATCGAGAGCATTTATATTTTGTTCGCCCTATTTATGTTATATTTGATTTTGTTCCTGTGATTAACATAGGCTGTGAGAAGTATTAATAGCAAAACACAAAATTCAAACATGCAAAACTTAAAGCTGTGAAATACGTCAATGGTTTCATAATATGACGTTATGATTCCCCAAATTTCAGAGTGATACCCATTAAAAAGGAAAACACTCATGGAAAAGCATAACATAAGAATCGATGTCTATATACGTTTGACTGAAAAAATATGGATATACATGTATAATATACATGAATACAAAACCCAACAAATATCATGCATATATTTAACATTATGTATGTATTATTATCCTTGATGTTGCTTCAGTCTAATATATAAAGCCCCGTATAACGCTCAAAATCTACGAATATTTCGTAGCATAAAGTTAACACATTAACAATAGTGTCCCTTATAGCAATTGCCAAAATGTCTACGCTAGATGTGCTCTGGTAACATAGATGTAATCCGATACAAAATGCTCTTTTTTATTTTTTTGTGGTACAATATATTCAACACATGTTCATGTACCTATTTAGTGTTCGTTTGTCGTATGAACAGATATTGTTGCGGGACATAAACATGGAATATATTGTGTCACACAAAAATAAAAAAGAGCATTTTATATCTTGTTAAAGGGAGACTGTACGTTTTTCATATTTGTTAAATTGTAATATATCGATACAAATATGTTACAATAACACAAAATAGGCAAGAAAAATTATACATTGAAGACGAATTTCATAAAATGCAGCAAAGACACGTTAGCGAAAGCCGATGCCGAAACTTTTACTCGTATTTGCTAGGAAACAAAATTGTGTCTTTGTGTCGTATGAACGAATCTGCACTAAAACTAAATTTAGATTCACATTGTACATGCATGATATATATGCTGGCGAATTTGGCTGGAAGCCTTTTTCGATTTTAGAACTAAATATCTGGCTTATTTCGCATTTTCCGACACATGTTCTTCTTAACTTTTATTTTAATTTATATTGAAATATATGTATAATAAGTTTTTTACACATTTTATATAAATTCATAAATATTTGACAAAATCGTACAGTCTCCCTTTAAATCTGTTACCAGACCACATCTAGCGCTAAAATTTTGGGTTTTGCAATAAGGAACACTGCTTGTTTATGTGTTAACTTTATTTTACAAAACATTTTACGAAATATTCGTTGATTTTGAGCGTTATATGGGCTTTAATGGGAGTTTATACAGGATTTTTTTTAATACAACGTTTGCAGTTATTTCTTCATGTCTCGTTTAATAACTTATTGTAATTTTTCTGGAAGTTTCCAACAGCCTTCTTCATATACTTATAGGCAAGATGGGCTGTCGCGTATCATCAGGTCATCATGACTATAAAACATCACTGTCGGTGTTACAGCACGTGAGTCAAGAGGACCCTTCTAATGCGCGGTCGAACAGTCAAAGTACTAGTATAGACCAGCCTGGCGGGTCAGAATCAGCATTGGCAAATAACACACCAAATAAAAGTGATCGTTCAGTTATTACGACAGAGCAGCCTCTGGTAACTCATGAAGTCCATCACGATAAGCAGCTGCATAATAATCCTGGTACGCAAGCGAACACGCAGCATGCCGAAGCCGCGCGGTCGAGTGGCGGAGAAACCCATGCTGGGTCACACAAATATAAAAAGAATAAACACGATGCTCCGTCACAGCATCTAAATGATAAGAAGTCCAAAACACCTAAACAATCCAGGTTTGTTACTTTAATTGGGTTTTGTTTAAAGTAATTTCTTACGAATATATCGTAAATTAACATACATTTACCGATTTCTTAATATCACACATTGTAAAATTATGTAAAATGTTGATCAATTTCGAAACCAAACGTTCTTTCCCAAGCTACAGACATTTTACCGAGACCGACACGTTAAAACATGTCTCTACGATAAACACAAGTGTAGATCTATCGTACGGACACATATGTACAAAATATTACATTTGGCATTTCCCACTAGATAACATGTCTAATGTGTATGAAGAAGCTTCTAGTTTGAATTAATTAAACACGTATGTTAAAGGGACTTGTTCCCATTTTCGGCATTTTCTGTATGCGACGATAGAGCAATATGTGGTATACATGTAGTTGCAGACACTTTGATACCCGATAAAGGGCACTTCGGATAACGGAGACTTTCAGCAAATTGGGCACTCTGATAACCGAGTTGTACCTTCTACCTAAAATGCATTAATTTATAGTATGGCTTTTCTTACCAAATATTCTAAGTACGAATCGTTTTGCATAGTCAAGCGCGACACATTGGGAATATATTCATCACTAAATTACAAACACGTGTGAAGTTTAATTAATGGCGTTTTTCGTTTTCAAAAATCACATTACTATTAATATAATTATTGCAATTTTCAAATAAGATTTAAATGCTTTATTTCAGAAAAAAAATAATTCTTATGACGACCGGAAAAAAAATGTCTACATAATGCAATTGTTTATTAGTGGTAACTTGAGATTCGGAGAGATGAAAATACAACAGATCATGTGGATCAACACAATCGTGTTAAATTTTACTTATAGCAGGGCTCTAGATAACGGTAGTGGTAAGGTCTTTAATACACCTTCATTCTTCATAAAATCATATGTCGTTGGTGCTTATTAAACTCGCATCATCAAGACGATACTAATGCGTAGACTAGAATTAAAAAGAGAATAGAAAACTCCCAGGCTAATCTGGGACAATTTACGCACATGCATTAAATCCCCTTTTCAGAGAGCGCGACTCATATGTTTTCTCGATGCTACGATAACAACTCGAATGCACGACTGGCTACATGTACATTTGAGATAAGCTACTGAATTATTACATGTGTTTAAATATGTTTGATTATACGCGTATCTACTTATTATAAAAGACGAGATACCTTTGTCGACATTTAAAAAGCAGCCTGACTTATGAGTATTCGATGCTCAATACAAATGGGCCTCACTCTGTGAAAAGGGGGTGTAATGCATGTTCGTAAATTGTCGTCCCATATTAGCCTGTGCAGTCCGCACAGGCTTATGAGGGACGACACTTTCTGCTTGTATGGTATTTTTCGCTTCAAGTAAGTCTCTTCTTAGCGAAAATCCAGTTTAAGCGGAAAGTGTCGTCAATGATTATCCTGTGCGGACTGCACATGCTGGGATGACACTTTACGCACATGCATTTAACCCCCTTTGCACAAAGCGCGTCTCAAATATTAAACCATAGAGCCATGATGGCCATTAAGGCTCAACTATGAAAATCCAAAGAAAACATCATTCTTGCGACGTGCTTGAAAACAAATGTATAAAGATTCATCGTGGTTTTTATATAAAAAAGGAAACATTACATTCGGACGAACTATAGTTGTCCTTTGCAACTTATCCAACTGTTTTATATACTGACTCATATAATTATGGTCATAAATATATGGTCATATAGACTGTTCTCATTAGACATTAGTTTCACATTTATACAAAATAATAATCATATTCCAAATGGATAAGAAAATGTTTCGGTTATTCGCTTTGAATTTACGTAAGTACATACATTTGTATGTATTGCCTGCTTACTTTTACAGTATTCCACAGCGAATTCTGCATTTCTGATTTGCTTAGAAGAGTGTGTTATATCTGGTAAAACGTGTCGAGTAATCGGGATTCCAAGTGCCATTGTCATTGAGATGATTGGTTAACGAAGTTCCCATGAAAAAATTGCATGCGACTCTTTTAACATTTGAATTTCCTCAAATACGTTATTAAACTAAAATGTAACATGCTTTAACATCAATGGACATATTGATCTTTTATTTCGATTAGTCGACACGTTCCTGATTTATTTCCATGTATTTGTATTTTGTTGAAATATGTACTGATCATCAAATTCATGCTGATTATCGATGGAATTTTATCGTTTTCTTTATATATAATCCACCTTTTTTTCCGCGAATTTCTTTCTTTGCTATACGTAGTGCTACATCATTAATACACCAAACAATGTTCCGTTTCTGAAAACCAAATGAACAGAACATAAAAGCAAAAAAACTGAAGAACTCACCTCTCGCACGTAGCTTTTGTTGTTCGCTGTTATCGAAGAGCCATCCGTTATCAAAGTATCCGCATACCCGGCGTGTAATTGGTATGACATAACTAAGCTTTCCAATTCCGCATATTTTTACCTACATCAACATAAAAACTCGCACTAATTTTATCTTTTCGCTTGAAATTTCTATGTTTATATACGCTTAGTATATGTCTGTGTATGTACTGCTATTTTGCTACCTGATATAAACTTAAATAAAAAAAAGCGTGTCGCCTACCTATGTTTAAATAGCACTGAAATACACTTCCGATGATTGCGAGTGATATCCCCGGCCCGGAAATATAACTTGTGTGGGGACTGGTAATGCAATTACTGACTAAAAGATCCATAAACACTCGAAATCAAAATCGAAATCAACAATCTTCCATTCATGAGAACTACGTCATGCATCCGACGTTGCACGGAGCCAATCTCGCGTTCGCTCGTAAATGTTCGTATATCGTCGCGTGAAATTCAAGCGGAATATAATGTCCCATAAAAACATAAAAAACAGCATTTTGTATCTCGTTAAATGAATGTGATCAGACAACATCTAGCGTTGAAATTTTGGCTATTGCTATTAGGACCACGGATTTGTTTATGGGTTAACTTTATTTAACGAAGTATTCGTTGATTTTGAATTTGATTTTGAGTGTTTATGGATCTTAAAATGTGTGCACTTACTTATGGAAAACCAGTTTACACAGGAAAAAGGTGCGTCGGTTTATTGACCACTGTGAAACAAACAAACTATTGTTTTCGTTGTTGCTGTCTTATATCTGTTTAATATAGTCGGAATATTGTCAGAATGACAATATGTGTCCCTTAAATACTTTAATTTTAAATAACACTGTTTTTAATACAAGTTTCTTTAACGTTAATTTCTTGCAGAATGCTTTAAATCCACGTGTTATCGATTTTATTCTTCTTCTCTATGTTTCTATGAAATTTTGTATGAGGTCATACATAACCGTTTTAATATTAAATATTGTTATTGTATTATGTGTGTGGTGTTTTACAGTCTGTGTACTTTTCCGCAACAGATAATAATGCGTGTAGTTGTCTTTCGAATAGTGTACGTATACCAATACATGTATGTATAATTTATATGGGATATTTGATTGATGTTAGACTACTTAGACGGGTAGAACATTTTTTGTCTAAAAGAAAGTACACATTCTTCGTGATATATTTAAAATCATTTTTTTATGACAACCACCTGTATATTTCTCGTCACTTTCTTTTACTATGATAATCTTAAATATAGTTCATATGCATTTCTTTACAGTATGTAGACAAACCAAACATGATGCAATGGGTGTTCTATTTAACATGATCCACATTTATTTTCCTACTGTTTCAGACAAAAAGAGAACAAGTCGAAGAAAGAATTACCCGAAATAGACACAAATGAACTGATTGAAAAGTAGAGTATTCTTTATTAATTTCCAATAATTAGGAAAACACATATAACATTAGCATTTATACAAGTCATCGCCGGTCGGATGATTTTTCACAGATTAAAACAGTATACATGTTGTTTACACCTTATTTATGTTCAACGCATCGATCTTTGTTTGTATTTCTATTTAGAAGACTTATACTTATAAATAACTATGTATAGTTATTCAAATAAAGATTAGCCTTTGATTTTAGTGTAATGACCAATATTGTAAAATCGTGTTTTTCTTCAAAGATACAATCAGGCACTCAGGGTAATAGACCAACATCCAGCTGAACTACAAGCACGCGATCAAGAGATTCGACATCTACAAGCTAAGTAAGTTTATTGGTAGATGTAGAGTTTACGCGCTATTAATATATGCAGTTTTGAGTATCGTTATTAAAATGTTAATCAATGACATTCTTTCATTCACTTTATGCTTAAGGATGTTATTTCAGCATAATTTAATGACTATTCAACAAAATACCTTACAATTATGTTTAACAAGAAAAACAGAGTAGCCTGTTGATAGCTGACGTATATTGTCATAGTAAAAATATATTAATTGCTAATTAGACACAATAATTTTGCTCCACAATGGGATGTACATAATACATGTATTAACACATGAGGTCGAAAAACTCAAAGAGCAGGTCGCACACGAACAGAAAGCGTTTTTTAGCAATATATGTGTCTTGAATCTCATTGTTCTATTAACTTTAATTCGTTGTTTTGAGGTTAATCGCTGGATGTTATGATTAACAAGCTGAGCAATTATTAACTTTCATCCAAACGTTATAGCCGTTAAAGAACGTTTAAACGCCTTTGTGTTTTTGTTTTGTTTTGGTGTATGCACATAAGATCATCATTTTGCTACAGGTCAAAGGCGAGCGAGCATAATCTACAAACGTCAATCGACGTCCTTACGGAAGAAAATGAATATCTAAAGAACAAGTATGATTTTTGTTTCGTTTATGTGTATGCTGTTTTGTGTGTATGTATGGTTTCCCGTTGCGTGTTAATGTTTAAAACAATCGTTGGTAAATAACCGAGGCTCATATTAATGGGGGTATCAAGGGTCTTGCTCCTAAATATAGACACATATTAAAACACTGCGTGTTCCCTCTGTCCACGCATATTTATGTTTCATTTCAAAACCAATAAAGATGAACATGGTCAAATAGAGAATACTTAAACAATCATAACATACATTTAAATGTCAAGTAACATTGTATTAATGTGGAATAAACATCGTGTTTTTATGTGACATGAAAGTATCTGATTGTATTGACATCGTTGAGAACATAAACACTGACTTCAAAGTCAAACTTGTTATTAACACGAGCTTTCTTTATTTCCTATCGCTGATAGTCACACGTATCATGCTTTTCATGACAAGTCACTATTAGTTCTTACTTAAAATCGTTTTAGTATAGTAGTCTATGTTTAATAATAATAATTATATTCAGCATTTAACAACGTTACTAAAGTTATCATGGTACGTAACTTACCACTATTACGTATTTGTTTGCAATGTTTGTTTATAATTACATGTGTATTCTTAATGCGTTTTACTAATGTTCTTAACCATTTTGTCAACGTATATGTTTATATGCTTTATTGAATTGTTTTATTGATCAAAATAACTGAATTTGTCAATGCAACCATAATGCATGTAATTTTCATTTTCTTTTCCACGAAACTAGCTCGCAAAATATTAAAAATATAGTAACAATTAATAAAAAATCAAATTCATTTCTTTTAAGGAAATTCGAAATACGATTTAGTCAAACAGTTTTATTTTAATCTATGTTACCAGAGCACACCTAACGTTGAAATTGTGGCTATTGCTATAAGGAACAATGATTATGTAAATGTTAACTTTATTTTACGAAATATATTACGAACTTTTCGTTGATTTTGAACGGTTTAGAGGCTTTAAGCATAAGAGTGTCGAAATAATAAATCCGCATCTATGGTACGGTTCTTTACGTACATTTTACTCATAAAGAATTTTCCACCACAACTAATTTTCATTCGTCGTCAAAAACTTGCAATTATAATACAAATACATTGTTTTACTGATCTGTTAAAAAAAATATATACTTATTTATTGAGCAATTATTTATATTATATTTTTATGGTTATTCTTAAAATATGGTAGCGTACAAGATGTCGATGTTTCAATTAAACTATAGCCTGTTATAACTTGTATAGGAAATTGATAATCGGAAAAATAAATTAAAAATCTATTTCGGATTAAAAATCATACACTTGTTTTAAAAAGCTTGTTAAACAACCGATTGACGTTTACGTTAATGTTTATCATGCTTAAAGGTATATAAGTTTATGTATGTACATTTATTTGGGGTTGTATGGCTTGTTATTCGTGTATGTTTGTGTTTTGCAGGATTGAAAAACACAAGTCTTCTTCAAAACTGAAACTGGAAAAATTGAAAACTAAACACGCAGGAAAAGTGGATGGGTAAGCACAAATCAACATTTAATTCACCTATGTACCAGGCATTTTCATACCAATCATTGTTCCAAATATGACGAATGGAGTGAACATACGCTTAGAGAATCATGAACTAGCATAAATATATTAAAAACATAAAAAATACCAGAATGTGATGAATTTAATCATTACATATTTCAGGTAAATATAACTACTATTTTGCAATTAGGCTCCGTGGCATGTCACTTGTGTACAAATGCATGTTCCTAAACCGCCTTCGTTAACAAATATTTTTATGGTTACCAAATGACGACGTTATAACGTAAATGCGTATTTTACAGACTAACTAAGGACGCTGCCAAACTACAACAGGAAATCGATGAACTTAAACAAGCGAATGATGATCTTAAAAATCGGTACATATTTATAGCATGTAAATATTGATTAAATAAGTTATTGTAAAGAAAACAAGAAAAATGATGAGATTAACATATATAGATCGACCAATACTTTGTAAAGAATATTGAACTTGTATTCTGAATATTAAACTATTACATTATTTACACTATTTGATTTAGGATTTTTGTTTCTTCACTGATGTACACTAACAAATATGGCTGTGCTAGTTTAAGTGCTGCGTTCGGAGCCAAGCTGCAGGACAACAACCCCAACATTGCTGATCTCAGTGACAGGAACAGGCCCAATAAGCTGGCGGAGCGGTTTTCTGAGCTGTATGACAATGAGTGGACCAACTGCTTTGAAGTTCTTACCAAACAAAAACATATTGTTGAGAAAGAGGCCATTGGACAGATGCTCCAAGCTTGTTTGGTAGTATAATTTATTAATTTTTTTTTTCTTCTTATTATTAATATTATTATTATAATTTCATTTTTATTATTTTTTATTATTATATCACGATCGACATTGATAAATTTCATTTGTGATAAATATGCATTGACTAATAAAGAGGTTGTCTGTAAAAAAGAAACGAAATCGACAATCAATAATCAAAACAACAACGAGATATGTAGTAGATAACCATTAGCGTTGGGGAACTATAAATGTTGTTTTTACAAAGGCAAATATAAACATGTATGCACAGCTTTAATAATATGTATGTTCCAGCCGATTTACCGCTAATTTAGGTCATCTGCATAATAAACTTTTGCTATATATTGTATATTATTATCCTTAGAAAAATAGTTTTAATCAGTTTTCTTGATCATTTATCATTCAAAGGTATGCACTCATAAGTAAGTTTTATTAATCTACTCTAACCAAATGTGATGTTTTATTGTTGCACTAATTGAAAATATAACATTGATCTGTAAATACCTCTAAGGTGAAATATTTCTATAGGAATCAAATGTAGTATGATGTATTCACAGTTTAATTTGATGTATGATTTCAGATAATATACCAGGACTGCAGTACAAACGCTTCAAACGATCTTCAGAAATTGACGCAAGCACTAGACAGATTCGATGCAGTACGTTTCCATTCATTATATAGAACCTGACATGAGTTGTCATTTCGAAAAACGTTTCATGAAATTTAAATATAAACGTTTTTATTAATGGTTAGCCGGCTCGAATGTAAAACATTAAGTATCAACTTTCATCATAGGGTGTTGACTGAAAAGTTGTGAATTAGGGTAACATCGTTTTATGTCGAACATGTCATTTCAGCGAAAATAAAGCAATGCGATTGACCCATCAACAATTGTGCATACCATAACAACAATCCAAATTTGTAAGATACATGTATACATTTTAGAGTATATGAAACGCCGATGGCTTCGATGTCACGTGCCGACAACGATAAATCTTCTCTCTTTTTAAAGCTTATCTAAGATTCTACTTATTATATATGACTATGTAATAAACCATATTATCGATATAAAAGTTATCTTATAAACAAATACATTCTTGTATTATATATAAATCATGGGCTCTTATCCGACTTAATCAAATGTAGTTATAGGAAACATACTATTTATGTTTTCCTTATCTTAACGATGTCAATAATGTGATTGACAACATGTTTATTTATAAAATGCTGCTTCAAAAAATCATTATTTTTGCAATAACATGCTTAAATTTAAAAACTAAAAATGTCAAAACCATGGAAAACAACAATTCATTTTAAATACATAAACAGATCTTAATAAATTCTATAGCGAGCATATACAAGATTATTACTACTTTAAAAACAGATACGACGTTCATGAATCAAAAACTAGAATAAAAGTTCAGAACAAGTAGAGCCAGAAAAAATAACGAAAGAAAAGATTTTAGTCAATCGCAAACAATTGTACAAAAGACATTTGCGTGTTGGAAAACCCTTGTTAGCCTTTACAGATACGTTTATGAATACGTTTATGAATACGATACATAGACACAATTTCGGTTCGACAACAAATACGAGCTCGTTATAAATTTTACTGTAGTAAACACTATTTGATTGATGGTGTCATTTGAAAATTCTTACTTAATTGTATATTATACTCCATATTCATATGTTGGTTTAAGATTGCGAAAATAAATTTAATGCGAGATGCAAAGCTTCGATTGATCCCATTATAATTCATTGATGACTAGCTAAAATAATGTTTGTTACCATACCACATCTAGCTTAGACATTTCGGCTATTGCTATAAGGAACATTTATTATGTATGGGGTTATTTTATTTTATGAAACAGTTTACGACATTTTCGTTTATTTTTAGCGTTATAGAGGCTTTAAATATATGTTGTATAGTTTCTACTTAAAGAAGAAGTCCTAAAACTTATCAGATTTATTTATTTTCGTGAAGGAACCAGACATCCGTCTTGTGAAAGATCTGAAAGAAAAAAGAAAGAGACGTTTTGAAAACGACATTAAGAGACTGAGACAGGTACATTTGCTTGGTGATTTTGTTGCCTATGCTTGAACAACTTGAATACTGTTATTACGCTCTAAAGCAACATATTTGATATATTGTTATCACGTCAGTTTTAGAAGTACATAAATACGTTTTGGTATCACACTAATTTAAAATCAAATAACTATGCTACCATCTATTTACACACATAAAACAAGTATTTACTTGCTTTTCAACATTTTCGTCAGGGACCAGTTCAAACATTGGCCAATGGACTTTTTTTTATAAAAGATTATAATTTGGAAGTTTACATAAGAATCAAAAAAGTGCAATAACACTCAACGTTGATAAGTTGAGTAAGACTTTGCTCCCGAACGTTCGAATCTCGACGAGGGGAAGATTTCTTGAATATGCCTTTTGTTCAGATTAATTATATAATTCTGATGGTTAAAAGTATTTGTTTTCCTCACAAATACGACATTGTTTGAACTAGTCCTGTTTAAATATTTGCTTTGTTAAACACATTTATTTATTTGTATCAACAGCCAATTGAAAAAAAGATCATTACAATATTCAAAGATACAACTAAAGAAAAAACTGTCGCACAATTTTGGTCAAAATGTTTGGAAATATGCTGGTTGATGGTAATACAAGATCCCCCAGTTTCCATGGACGCCCGGACAAATCAGCTGGGTGAAATATTCGATGCAGCTTTGTATCGACCTTATACAAAGTCCGGAAGGTATATTGAATTCATTGTGTGGCCAACATTGCGGCTGACAGAAAATGGTCCTCTTTTGTACAAAGGGGTAGCCCAAGGAGCAGATGCATTTGAGCAATATTCTGATTGTGTTGATAAAGATGTCCACACCGTTAAGCGAAGTCGTTCAAAAGTAGCACACAAACCTCTAAATGAAGATAAAAGCAATGCAGTAGATGAAATAAAATTGTCTTCCAAAATGGCTAACATTGGTATGGGCAAATACGAATTAGAAAACACAGAAGAACAAAATACACGGAACAATCAGACACCTGCAGACCAGACAACAGACACAATGGTAGGTATCACAAATGATAGTGCCGCGTGTGTCATTCCTACGGCACAGGCAATACATTCAAAAAGCAATTCCGACACGGATGACCGCGATAACGTTAATGTAGATACATTTGATACAAAAACAAAACCAGTCTCAGACGAGATAAAAGCGGAATATTTACCAGATGCGCAAATGCCTAAAACATCACCAGAATCTAAAGTAAAGGACGGTGAAAGATCTAAAGAAGACAAAATAAAAACAAACGAGAAACGTAACATGAAAAGCTTCGATGCGGAACAAAGCAATAATGAGAATCCTACAAATCTTATAGCAAGTCGACGGAAGAAAAAGGCGGATGAAAACAGTCAAAGGGGCGGGTCAACAGAAAACGAAGCGAAACAAAGCAAACAGTTTGATACAAAGAACATTGCACCTTCAAGTCAGCAACTTGTAGCGAAAAATAAAACTGAGGATCAAACAGTATCATCAAATATCAACGTCAAACAAATGGCAGCATTATTAAGAGGTACAGCTGACAGCGCAAGCATGGCTAAAAAGTCCACTAAGATACAGGTTAACTATGCAAATGCGAACACTACAAAGCAATTTAAATGACTTTTCGCTTATGCTGAACATATACAATTTCAAATTAATTCATTTGTGTAAAAGGTTGCCAAAATTAATCATAATATCACGTTGTTCGTGTTGGAAACTATAAAGTTGGTGCAACACAGTAGTATGTAAATATGAATGTAGATATGGTGATTGGCATGTAATCAGATAAGCCTTGTATAAAGTTACAACACACTTATCTTTGAATATTCACGTTATGAGGTGTTTGACATGTAAGCGTTTTAGCCATGTCTAAAATTGATTTTTTTTTTAATCCCCGAACTAGTGTCGCAATTGAAGTGCATTGGCAAACAATGGTGGAAATGCCGAGAAATAATTATGAATACGCACAATAACACTTACTAGTTTAGCACATGTTTAAAATATTCCTCGGAATCCACGTGTGTCTATGAATTTGTAACCGTATAAATCATTTGTGTTCAACACAAGCTATTACAGTTTTGCTCATATTAAACTGTCATTAAGGTAAACATAAGCAGACTGTCAAAGTTAAACATCGGCGTTATATTCATTTCTCAGAATATTCCTCAAATAGAGACTGTACGATTTTGTCAAATATTTATGAATTTTTATAAAATGTGTTAAAACTTATTATACATATATTTCAATATAAATTACAATAAAAATTAAGAAGAACATGTGCCGAAAAATGCGAAATAAGTAAGATGTTTAAATCTGAAATCGAAAAAGGCTTCCAGCCGAAGTCAAATTCGCCAAAATATATATCATGCATGTACAATGTGAATCTAAATTTTGTTTTATTGCAGATTCGTTCATACGACACAAAGACACAGTTTTGTTTCCTAGCAAATACGAGTAAAAGTGTCGACATCGGCTTTAAACAGCGCTTACTTGTCTTTGCTTTATTTTATGAAATTCGTCTTCAATGTATAATTTGTCTTGCCTATTTTGTTTAAGTGTAACATATTTTTATCAATATATTAAAATTTAACATATATGAAAATCGTACAGTCTCCCTTTAAAGACTAGTACAATTTATTATTTATAGAAAACATCTCATTTAGTTTGTAAAAAGATCACCATCACCATATTTAAAACCTAGAAGTATAAGGGTCATTTATAAATTGTGTAAAACGAGTTTGTATATTAATTACCAACATTATTAAAAATATTAAATTCGTCGGGTATGCTGGCAGTGTCAGATTTAAGGTACACATGTTTTTTGTTTAAGTAGTCCTAACAAGATTGTTTTAGTATTGCATATAGCAATACTAAGCCAATCTGCCATTGTATATATGTATACATGCAACATATTTTCATTATTTTCACGTATAATTTACCACAGGTTATAATTTATTATCGGTGTTGGCTAACTTCAAAAACTAGACTGTATACAATAATATTGCAAAATTGACAAATGTTTAAAGGCAACATTTAATAAATCTTCATTAAGGTAATTACCAGACGTTTCCGACGGTTTTCGACAGAATGCATACAAAAATGATTTTGAATGCAAAAGTACAAAAGTATGGACAATGTAATGGGTACATTTGTATAGCATATTTATTGGGTATAAACAAATTTTACATGGTCATCATCCCGCAATTCTGCGACTTTATTGTGCATGTACATATTGTGTTATGTATTTCTATGCTCAACACGCGTAGTCACGACGAACTTGACGAAATTAGTCAACATATTCCAGGGAATAAAGATTGTAAAAAAATATACTACAGTTAAATCAACCTCTCTACCATGTTAACGCTTTGAATTTGTATGGCCTCTTGTGTGAAAAACGATAATGGCAAACAATACACTTTTTATTTAATAAGTTTTGAGTATGAACTGTTTTTGTTTTATAAGCATGGTTTAACGACAAAATAAGTAGTGCATTGGAAAGTAAACTTATACTAAATCCTCCATTAGATTACAAAGGTAAATAAGGTTTGATTTATGCATAGGATATTCAAAGTAACATTTGCTTATAATTCCAGAGAAATGCTTAAATAAGTCATTCCATCCACTTTTAAGTTCGTCCGTATTTACATTGGAATGACGGATGACATCTTACAAATAAGTCTAGCGCAGCAAACACCTCAACACGTAGGATTTTTAAACTGAAACAATGCATTTCATTAATCGAAGAACATTGCCTAAAGCTTGTTGATGACTAGTGGACGACCTAAAGCTTGTTGATGACTAGTGGACGATGAACTTACGGTTGTTGGAATTGGAATTATTTATATTTTGTACAACTTTTGGTTAACATAAGAATCAATATCCATGTTAATAAATTCAGCTGTGTTTGAGCTTACAAATATACTAGTAGTTAAAATGAAACTTTAGAAACATTATCAGGAGAATTGTTTAAACAACCGCTAGTGTTTTATTAAAGACAAGTGACCGAATGTATTAACAAAACAGGACAATACATAAAACACAACATTGAAATGAATTTATATAAAATGTGTAAAAACTTATTATACATATATTTCAATATACATTAAAATAAAAGTTAAGAAGAACTTGTGTCGAAAAATGCGAAATAAGCCAGATATTTAAATCTGAAATCGAATTCGCCAGCATATATATCATGCATGTACAATTTGAATCTAAATTTAGTTTTAGTGCAGATTCATTCATACGACACAAAGACACAATTTTGTTTCCTAACAAATACGAGTAAAAGTGTCGGCATCGGCTTTCACCAGCGCTAATTTGTCTTTGCTGCATTTTATGAAATTCGTCTTCAATGCATAATTTCTCTTGCCTATTTTGTGTTATTGTAACATATTTTTATCAATATATTACAATTTAACACATATGAAAATCGCACAGTCTCCCTTTAATAACATAATTAAACCTGGTAACCGTCTTCAATAACAGTTCCAGTAGGTGAAATAAATTTCGTAAAAAGGCTACATTGAATTTTGCAATATAGCATTCATGGAAAAACACATCTGACTCCATCGGGTACAGTTCCTTTTATGTTAATAATTAGGGTGTTTAGGTTTAAGACAATTTGTTAAATACAATGATGTGGATCTTTATGCATTATACATTATAATATTTCCAACGACGTTCGTGTTTTTCCACAATCTGGCACCCTTCCACAACATCACTGGCAATATACGGAGTACCGGTATGTAACAATAAACAGAGTGCGGTAGCTTCAATCACATACCCGCCACACATTATAATCGAAACGTCTTTATTTTACAAATGAGATTGGAAACCTTAATTTGTTAATCTTCTAAATATATTTTGTATATTTAACCCTATTCTATTTTATAATCAAGACCAATTAAAGTTAAAAAAAGAACAATCAACGAACAATAAGTTTGTTTATTAAAATAAAAGCATGTTAGTAAACCAAAACTAAACCATTACAACTTAAGAGTATTCCGGTTTATCTTATATTAACATTTTGCTAGATACAAAGGGGTGTAACTCGGACAAACGTAGTGTACGACAACCTTTGTTTTAGAATGTGTCTTAATGTTTGTGTATCATCAATACATACACTTCAACGTAGTATGCTGAGTAAGTAATTTTAAAACGTGCACTTACTCGTCTTGTATTGCTTTTCCATAGCACCAATAAATTACGTAAAAAGCACATGATCCGTATTAAGCAACGATTCTGAACCGACATATAAGGCGTAGCACATTAAACGAACCGTGTCAACAAGTTTAATATAACATGCGCAGGATAGACGTTTACTAGCAAGTTTTTTTTTGTATATTGAAAATAACAGTGTGTGCATATTGTTGAAATATGTTGGACCTGTTAAGCTTCAACATGTTACTGGGTATACAGATATTCATGTATTTTCCTTCATCAATACTGAATTATTCTGATGCCAAGTGTAAAGTGTTCAAATATATCCAACTGTTTTACAACTTTGTGTCGTAGCCGATATTATAACTACCTAGGTTTTAGAATTAAACATTCACATGTGAACATAACTCGATGAATTAATACAACTCACGAAAGGCATTTCAAAGCGTCGCTGCAATTATAAGTATGAATTACGACGTATTGAAAAACAAGCACTATTTCACCATCATTTTTATGAGGGAAACGCACCACTTAAAAATTGAACTTATTATTAATCAATTCTTCTCTTTCAACCTATCATGTATTCCTTGAAAGATCCGACGGTACTCATTATCGTGCATAGAATATACTTACATGTAGTTGTAAACATCAATTCGTACTTAATTTTAATGTATCGATTATTATTGATACGAATTATGAGAAGTGACTCAGTATTTTCGTTGGTTTTGCTTTTTAGATCAAACAATGTGACTGCTCGAATTATTAAGTTTCTTAACTTTATAAAAGTGAATACTTTAAACACTCAAAAGTACATCGAAACGCCATTAATAATATAGTTATCTAGCCGATAGTATTGTCCGAGAAAGGGGTAGTGTGACGTAATTAATCATATTGTTCGTTGAAGACACACAGGAACAAACACCAGTTCATAAGAGTTTTCATCTCGATTTATTTCTGTTGAATATTTCCTAATACAACGCTTGCTAATGTTCGTGAAATACCATCTAACAGCGCAGGCGGGCCAACATGGCCGCCGCGACACGAAAGCGTGACCGCTCTCTTTGCTGGCTAAAGGTGGACTCCCCTCTACCCATAAAATTAATGTTCCACAGGACACTCATTAGGAGTATAGTAACCAAATCATTCATGTATTTACCCATTTATCGAATAATCCCTCCAGACATCTGATTTGATTATTTGTGGTGATAGAAAATCGTAAAGTTCAATGGATGTGAACGATAATTTAATAAGATTAAGATTCCTGGTGCAGTACTTTGTATGTTTAGCGACAACGTAATCCCCCTGACAGGCATAGCTTAATAGATACATGAAATACTTAGTATGATTAGAATTTCCGTGTCAATACCTCTGACCATTTTATCAACTGGGATAATACAGTATCTATGTTACCGATTTCTCCATTTATAATATCGTATCTTTGACCTTTCAAATTGTTGACTTTTACAGTGAATGTAAGGTATGTAATGTTTCTACTTGCAAAAGAACGATAATCTTCAAATCCTATAATCATGGCCAATATATCATAAAGATTTGCTATTAAATTTCCAAACTTCATTTATGTTATAATTGTTCCTAACATTCAAATATTTCTTTATAGAACCCTTAGTATTATGATATAAGATTTATCATTAATTACAATAGTTATTTTATTTATAAATATTGATGTAAATAAACTTTTTAACATTTTCTTACTTTATTAAAACATCTATTTCTATTTATGAAATTATGGTTGGATCTGCAGCTATGTTACACAAGGGCTTTGTCTCCCGACCAACGTGTGACTTACCACTCTCATAAAACATAGTGAATACGTGAGTATCCATTTTAAAGCGGGACTGTACGATTTTGTCAAATATTTATGATTTTTTATAAAATGTATTAAAAATTAGTATACATATATTTCAATATAAATTAAAATAAAAGTTAAGAAGAACATGTGTCGAAAAATGCGAAATAAGCCAGATATTTAAATCTGAAAGCTTAAATGACTGGAAGTCAAATAAGCCAGCATGTATATAATACATGTACAATGTGAATCTAAATTTAGTTTTAGTGCAGATTCGTTCATACGACACAAAGACACAATTTTGTTTCCTTACAAATACGAGTAAAAGTGTCGGCATCGGCTTTAACCAGCGCTAACTTGTCTTTGCTGCATTTTATAAAATTCGTCTTCAAAGTATAATTTTTATTGCCTATTTTGAGTCATCGTAACATAATTTAATCAATATATTAAAATTTAACACATGTAAAAATCGTACAGTCCCGCTTTAA
>VMBQ01002299.1:33621-66119 GCA_007657795.1 Dreissena rostriformis
AATCTTTAAAGCGGGACTGTACGATTTTTACATGTGTTAAATTTTAATATATTGATTAAATTATGTTACGATGACTCAAAATAGGCAATAAAAATTATACTTTGAAGACGAATTTTATAAAATGCAGCAAAGACAAGTTAGCGCTGGTTAAAGCCGATGCCGACACTTTTACTCGTATTTGTAAGGAAACAAAATTGTGTCTTTGTGTCGTATGAACGAATCTGCACTAAAACTAAATTTAGATTCACATCGTACATGCATGATATACATGCTGGCTTATTTGGCTTCCAGCCATTTAAGCTTTCAGATTGAAATATCTGGCTTATTTCGCATTTTTCGACACATGTTCTTCTTAACTTTTATTTTTATTTATATTGAAATACATGTATACTAATTTTTCAACACATTTAAAAAAAAAAAAAAAAAAATTTGACAAAATCGTACAGTCCAGCTTTAAGAAGAAGAGTCTTAATTAGTTTAATTTTAAAAAACAATGCAATATTCATTGAAAGGTACTCACATGTGAACATATTTCTTAATGTTGGCAGTAGAACATGAGAAAAGTGGAGAAAATCAATGATTAGTAAGCAGCTTAATTCACTCGAACATTATCATTTGAAGTTATCAATGAAACGTAACTTGTCAAAAAATAGTGTACACCTAACTCGACCTTTTCATCAAAAGTTTAAAAGTAGTATGTATTTCAGTTCGCCATACTATTTGAACAACACACCAACATCGTAGTATACATACTTATCTTTTAAACATTTGCATTGCACCAACTTTAAATGCGAGCGTCCCATTTATGATGTGTGACTTAATATCTCAATCAAAATGTTTACCTCGCAATTAAGCTCAATATGTAAATATAACGTTCATGTTATCTGTAATCCTGCTGTACTTAACAGCAGAAAACCGAACTGCCTTTATCAACAAATGGTATTGATTTTGTAAATACGGGTCGTTGCTTTTATCTTAACAGTGGAACACACGAACAGAAACTATTATTACCGCGGACTTTTTCACTAATTTACACCCGGGTTGTGCAGAAAGGTATGTTTAAATATACATTTGAAATATTAATTTTGTTTGTAAGAAACACTTTTCATATAAATACAGATAATTGTATGCAATAATTAAACGAGGTAAATTGAATCTCACTGCTATTTTTTTTCTAATAATAGTTTCTACTTTCGATTTCAATGATTGTAACTGATATTAAAGCATGTTATAATTAAATTGTTTATATGGTATTATCACAGTATTATATTAGTTGTATACCAGTAGTTATATGTTCTTGTAACATGTATATATTTAATCAATTTAAAATAAATTAAAATATCATATAATGTTCCTCAAGCTAACTAGCTTTATGATTTGCTATTGATAAGTTGATTGGTTTGGAACAGTAAATTATTTATAATCAAAGGCTATTAAACTCTGACCTCACCTTGGTTCTGCTCTAATTTGCTTAGAGACCTTGAGCTACTTTATTGAAGCACACGACTTCGGGTCAGGTTACCAAGACCTCGAGACAATACGTCGGGTCACGTAGATACCGAGTATGTATTATGACCTCGTGACCTAGGTATGGAACCCAAACAGTGCCTTATATTGTTGGTACGAAGGCATGGGGGGTATATATTAATAATTATTAGCGACCCGAGCTATTGAGGGGTGAGAATAGTTCTTTAATGTCCTTTCGTCGCTAGAAGAGGATCGTCAGTCTGTTTGTGTTCAAGGTCTGAATGCTTTGTTAATATTCTAAGTTTAATTATCGTATAATATGTGTTGTAAAATCGACAAGGTCGGGAGCAGAACTTACTGTTCTGATAGAAAACGAGCTCTTATATTTTGCCTAAACATTTGGTGTTACTCGGATATGCCCAAATGTCATAAGGATGTTATATCTATGAAATAAAAGAAACAATATACCCTAAGAACAATACACAGTGCAGTAAGGCAAGTGAAAACGGTTTTGGGGTCAACATTGCCACAATATTGTATCGTAGTGTACGCAGTTCACACATTTCCGTGCACTTATATTAACAAAGCATGCATAATATCCGCGTATTTGTTTAAATAATAAACTAAATGTACAATGGTCGTTGTTATTGAAATTGTTAAGTGGTCAGTAGTAAAGTATAGAACAGCGTTTTGAAAACAAATTTTAATGTAGCGATTCGTGCTATGCTTCACAACGTAGAGGCATCTTTATCTGTTGTAATAAAGATCAGTATTGTCCTGCCAGTGTGTTCGTTTTAGAAAACAAAACTGGGGAACATCTTTCAAAATGTCTTCTACGCGTTCAAAAATTCCACTATTAACAGACGAGTGGAGAAGACTGCATTGAAAGACAGTCCGGGAGATCAAAGTTTACTCCGCACGTAAGCAGTGGTTAGATGTATGCATATGCTGAATTATTAAAGGGAGACTGTACGATTTTGTCAAATATTTATGAATTTATATAAAATGTGTCAAACATTTGTGATACATATATTTCAATATAAATTAAAATAAAAGATAAGAAGAACATGTGTCGAAAAATGCGAAATAGGCCAGATGTTTAATTCTGAAATCGAAAAAGGCTTCCAGCCGAATTCGCCAGCATATATATCATGCATGTACAATGTGAATCTAAATTTAGTTTTTGTGCAGATTCGTTCATACGACACATAGACACAATTTTGTTTCCTAGCAAATACGAGTAAAAGTGTCGGCATCGGCTTTAACCAGCGCTAACTTGTCTTTGCTGAATTTTATGAAATTCGTCTTCAATGTATAATATTTCTTGCATATTTTGTGTTATTGTAACATATTTTTATCAATATATTACAATTTAACACGTATGAAAATCGTACAGTCTCCCTTTTAACATAACGTACTTAATTTATTAGAATAATGTCCTTAAAATCGATGTGTTATTGCCCTTGCCTGCTATTTCTTAACAAGCGGTACAATAAATATCGGCGTGAACACAATCTTCATTTTAAAATTATAGCAAACATTTTCATGAAAAACGTGTAATAATACAAGTTATTTACAAATACTATGTTTCATGACAGGTCTCGTAAGAAGATGAACGATCTGGTAAAAACAAACAAGGAGCTAACTGAAACGTAAGAATATGAAGGCATGGTGTCATGGCGATGAGTGTCTCTGTTGAATAGGTGGTCAATAGTTGTTTTTTTTTAGTACAGAATTACACCTACCATAATTTGAGATTAAGCGAGCAATGTTCACGTTCAAAATGTAAGCATATTCTTAGGAAACGCATACATTTATACTTACGATGGAAAGTTATCAAATGGTACACACTTCAAACAGATGTTTGGGGAAGTTTCATATTTTGTTGTATATTGCAGAATAAACAAATTAACTCGGAACAAAGTCACGTTTGGAATAGAGCAATATTAAACCAAATTTAAGAGCGAAACCGAAGAGTATTTTAATATTATAATAAGTGGTTATAATACTATATTTAAATAATATACAATGTTAATGAATTTTAGACAGTTGCATGATGATTGCGTTGCTTTATACGTAGGACTGTGCTGTCTGATAGATCTCACGAAACTCTTCATCACGCAACTGTATACGACTATGTATTATAAAATAAACATCTAACACCTTAAAAACGCCTTCAATTGCTTTCATTGCCATGTCATTTCTTCGCGGGCTTATTTTAAATCATGACATTGTGAAAGACATCGTATTAATGTGATTTGCAGGCTTCATAAGAGTTCTCAAGAAATCGTCAAACTGAAAGGCGCGCAGGAGAAAGCTAATAAAGATCTTACAGAACTAAAACAAAAGTAAGTTCACTTATTTAGTATTAAGCAGTTGGCAAAACAACCAATAACAATTGTTTTCTTTCACTGCTGAAAGATACATACCAAACACGGTCAGCTTTAAATAGGTAACACACAAAGAGTGTTTACATAAGCTCACTTCACGCGAACAAATGACACGAGTTATTGATAAATATGATTAGTGTTACCTATTCAAGAGAATCCTAACATGTATTATCACAACATTATACACGAATAATACACTAGAAACCGATGATAGAAACATTATACAAGTTATAACAATAAATACGAATACACAAGTTCACAGTTTTGTTTAAAATGCAAATTAAAAAAATAGCCAGGTTTATACTAGGAAAGTTGCATGCATTGTCTTATCTATTTAAGACTTCAAAGGACCTCCAACGACAAGTCCAACAATGCAAAGGCTAACAAAGAAGTGAAAGAGTTAAACCATAAGTAAGCAACTTAAAAATGTTCACTACGATCTGCCATGCAAACAATAACTTTTTACACATCTAAGTTACGCAACACCTTAATATTTCTTAAGTTGTTTTGGTAACAAAAATGTCGTTAGTTTTATGTTTTATTCTTCATTCATAAACGTGTGTTGAATTACGATTGCGAAAATGACATGTTGTTATTAAAATCGTAAAAAAAAACATTTTAAGAAGTTCAAAGCTGTACACCAATGTGAGTTTATTTAAGATTTTTTTTATATTTTTTTTTGTAATAAATACCGATGGTTAAACATAACATTAAGCTTCCATTCCTGTACAGTTTCCCTGGTCGGTTATTAAGTTATAAGAAAAATCACACACAAATCAAAGAGTTTCAATCGGTGTGTAAACATATGTTGTTCTGCGACAATAAAAACAAATATTTGAATATTTTTAGTAAAATATACTCAATCGCTTCATACCTCATTTCCATACTTTCTATTTTCTGCTCATATCACATATAAAGTATTCTAATATAAGATATAAAATCGTCAATATTTGAACACGACGCCTTAAATTTATTAAAGCCCATATAACGCTCAAAATCAACGAATATTTCGTAAAATAAAGTTAACACATAAACAATCAGTGTTCCTAATAGCAATTGCCAAACTTTCAACGCTAGATGTGCTCTGATAACATAGATTTAACACGATACAAAATGCTCTTTTTTTGTGGAACAATATATTCAACACATGTTCATGTACCAATTTAGTGTTCGTGTGTTATGTGAATAGATATCGTTGCGAGAAACTAAAATGAAGTTTATTGAGCCACGAAAAAATAAAAATAAAGCATTTTATATATTGTTAAATCTTTGTTACCAGACCACATTCAGCGTTGAAATTGTGGCTTTTGCTATGAGGAACACTGATTGTTTATATGTTAACTTTATTTTACGAAATATTTCACGAAATATTCGTTTATTTTGAGCGTTATAGAGGCTTTAAGACAACAACATTGAATAGAGATAAAAAAAAGTGTATAAATGCATAAGGATTTATTACATAATTCATATAAACGAGCAAACACACGAGTTCTTTAAGTTGTAATTGTGTTCTTGTTTGACAACAAATACTCTTTATATTTTTATCAACGATATATTTGTAATATTCTGCAGGATCTCAATAGTTTATGCGTTTCATGATTATTCGAAAATCTTATATCACTCTTAAAACAAAAAAAAATGAAAACTAGTATTTATTTCAGGGTAAAATCTGCTGATAAACGCAAGAAACGTGAGAAAACGTTGGAAGATCAAACAACAGAGTAAGACTTAGTATTTGTCATCTGCAATAATACCATGTTATAACAAAGGTCTATTCAAAAATTGCAGTTAAAATAGCATTAACATCAGAAGCAAAATATCAGCAGATCTATTTAGTATCTACACGATACGTAATATGAAGTTTATTTGTATTGGATTTTGTTGTATTATGTGATGGTGTAATATCAGAATCAATAATTATAGTTCTAATACAAAAGTCATTTTTGCTTTCCGGGAAATATGAACTGTCTAGAATAAAATGCCAACGTGTGTTATTGTAGTTGTAAGTTAATGCCAAAAGTGAATGGTGGGAATAGATGTATAATTTTTAGTGTTGTTCTCTCGTTCGGTATAACTTTTATGTTTAGTTGTGTTTTGTGTTACCTGTATGCATGTACATATGTCATTGTATGAAACAAATCATATGGTTGTGTATCGATAATGTTGATAAACAAGTATTGTGTTTTATGTAATATATTGATTTGAGTGAAATACATGAAAACTTATTTTTATTCCTCATTTTGACTGGAAACATATAATAAAACAATAATCAGTAATTATTAATTCATTATACAATTGTTTGTTTCAGGATTGAAATTGCTTATGCTGATTTTATGAAACAAGACCAAGAGTTGAATAATATAAAAGAAGAGTAAGCTCATGTATGCATTATTTATTTAACAATTACGTATTCCCGATTACAGTTCAGTATCAATGAAAGTGTCAGCGCAATATGTAATACGTTGCATTACTTAAATATAAATCGGCATATAATGTTTGTTATCAAATATGAACATTTCCAATCAGTTACTGTTTATTCCAGACTTAAAACTGCTCTGGCTGAGTGTAGCATACGAAACAAAAAGTACGAGGATCTCAAGGCAAAGTAAGAATATAGTTTATGGCGCATTCGTCTATTAAATCCAAACAGGCATTTTAATCATTTGACATAAACACATGGCCGACCACTCGTAAAAGAAACCAAAGTTGTCAAACTTTGTACATCGGGGACATGATTTTTCAGTGATCATGTTTCATTAAATAACGTAATGTTAAATGCTGTAGCTGTAAGGTTTATTTAAGATTAAACCAATGACAATTATGAAATATCTTTTACCTTCGCAAGTTTTGGCTACGGTCTATAACAAGCGATCCGGAAGTCATGCGGGCGACCCAACAATCGAATCGTTTTAAAGATCACTAACAAAGACACCATGCACTGATTTTGCCCAGTAAAAGCAATAAATAGTTTCTCAATACGACATGCTAGGCTAGTTTTGTAACCGCGATAAAATAAATAGCTTAACTTCATCGATTATTTGGGAGCTGTCTTAACAAGTTACAATTAAACAAACTTCAAATATGCAGTGTATGTTGTTGAATCACTATCACTGACTGTAGTTCTCAGATAACAAATGTCGTTGTACAGTAGTTGCATATCTATATTGTGTGGTGTATTATCTATTGATGCATTTACAATAAAGATGTAATGGCGGCTTTGTTCAAACGTCTGCCATAAGATAAAACCATCCATGATAGAATGTGTTTATCGAATAGTTGCACAAAACAGTTTACCAGTCACTGGGTTTTCACGAAGCGTATTCTTAAAAATAGAAAAACATAAAAAGAAGAACATTATGTTTTTTTTTTTTGTATACGCGAACTCGTCGAAGTGGTTTAAAATGTGAAACAAAACGAAACAAAACGCAATATTTATTGAAGGGTGCTCAAATGTGAACATATTTCTCAATTATTTTAGAAGTTGAAAATGGAGGCAGTTTCTTTTATGAATATGTTTCCTATTGCGATTGTCGACTTTGCGTTCCTTCATACCAATTGGAAAAGACTAATATAATCATGTTTTGATCTGTTTTTGGCATATTTAAGAACAGTTAAAATCATAACTAATACTTTACAAAACAAAGTATCTACCTTAATAACGGTATAATATAAATTGTAACTATCAATACGTTTTTTTTTTAAAAATCATATCATCATCTATTAGTATTCTACTAACTACACACTACTGATATGCATGTGTGTGTACAGATGTACTGAATCGGTTGTTTTAATTGAATAATTAAATGCAATATCAATCCTTTTTGTAAGTTCTTAATAAGACATATAACATTCTTGATCGAAATACCAAATAAGATAAAATTTAATATATCTGTTTCGTATATCCATTTGTAAAAGAATGCACATGTTTTAGATTAAAACCCATTCAGTTGTATATATCGATCATAGTTTATGTCTCGATTTGCTGATTTCAAACAATTTGCTAATCAATAGTATATACCACTGATGTGCTTTTGTTACACAGGACTACGAACCAGATACATGAGCTGACCTCAGCTAATGACGAGTTAAGGACAAGGTAATAAATTTATATTTGTAATTAAATGTGATTGTAAAAGACAAGGCAATGCAGGCACCACGTCACTGGAAATGATTCCGGTTTTAAACTAGTTTTGCGGCACGCCTAACCTCACACCCAGACAAGCAAAAATCACTTGAAAGGTTAAATACACATTTGACAACACACAAATAACAAGCACAAACACATCGAAAGGAATGTATGCGTGGGTCACGTATTAGCTTAATCCTTTCTTGTTAACAATATTTAAGAACTTAGCTTCATATTGTGGATCATCGCTATGCATCAAAGGAAGAGGTAAACAATAAAGGTGTAACAGGCCCGATTACATAGTTTTGATGTAATTACAAGTTACAAATAAGTAACAAATATGTATTGATTTAAATCTTATTTAAGCATAATTTGGTATTTTTTTTAAATAAAAAACGATTCCAAACGTATATTTTGCAAGACTGAGAGCACAGTTCGGTGCAAAGCTGCAAGACAACAACCCGAATATAGCGGACTTGAGTGATCCCAACAGGCCTACAAAGCTTGCCGAACAGTTTTCCGGATTGTACGACGACGAGTGGACGAACAGTTATGAAGTTATTATGAAAGAACAGAAATCTGAGGAGGCCGCAGTTAACATGTTGCTTAGAGCTTGTTCGGTAATCATATGTATAACGTTTTCAACGGAATATTATAATTCCATCCAGTGTTAGGTCGTTACAGGCATACTATGCAGACTGATTCGAAATGTATATGGAATAATGTGCACAATATTGAAACAATAACGAAGGTTAATGTATTGATTTCTGAATACCTATATTTCGGCATTCTTTTAAAGTGTCATTAGCTGTTCATTTAGCAATCAACATTGAGCGATGACAACCAAACCGAATTGACCACAAAATATTTATCATGATTTTGTGGGGGAATATATGCTTACATAAGGATATTCAATGATTGCACGGTCAAATATCTATTTCAATAAATTATAGACTGTTAATCTCCAACATTTTTTATTGTGATTTCATGAAACAATGAAATACAATTGTGTGAGTTTTCTTTTTTTGTGGCACAGGTTATATAGACATTATTTGTTTTTGTTTAGAAAATTTACAGTCACTGCATTGTCAAAGCGTCAGCGGATTTGCAGAAGCTGCATGATGTTTTTTCTTTATTCAACTCGGTAACTATGTTTTATAAAATTCTTTAGATTTTCTAAATACTATGATAAATCGGAAAAACAAAAGAGTCGGTGGTTCGATGGAGGCACAAACACATTTATTTCATGTTTAACATCTTCATCATTTCTTTCTTTGTTACTAAAGTAACGATATTGTTAAAGCATCGATATTAACAGTAATTATTAAGAACTGGTATTTTTTTAATTGATTTTTAAGTTATAAGCCCAGACATTCAAAGTTATTGAGACCAGCTTTGGCTTATTATATGGTCACGCGCTTCATTAAAGTACGGCTCTGTGTATATTGGTTATTTGAACAATGATTTTAAATAAGCAAATTGAATGTTGTAAACAGCAGATCATCGGTATAAAACAAATTGAATATATTATACATTGCATAATTCTGGTTCTTCTGTGCGTGTATACGCGTACAAGGTCCGTAATGTAGGTTAATTACCAAACGCTATGTAATCAGGCCGAAACCATACCATACTGCACGGGGCCAGGGTGCACTATTTCATTTGGGTGCTTGCAAATCTCTTGTGGTATATAACTTATTTATAGGAGGAGGTTGCTTTATCGATTTTTACATCATCGATATTTTCTCAATCGATATGTATCTAGCTGCTTACGATAATTCAGAAAGACAAACGGAACATTTTGTTTTTAATATAAGATATGATATCTTCGGGATTTATTAAGTATCTAAGAGGGTGGAATTTGACATATGTGTCATTTATTCTTTTTTTAAATATTGTATAGATTGACATATATTTACAGGGGTCAGATATACAATTACTGAAGCGGTTGAAAGATGAGAGGAAGAAATATAAGGCTGATCCCGAATTTCGAACCGTAACGACGTCCTTTTTATTCCTTTATGCATTCAAAACTGTTAACATTATCTCAAGAATAATAAATATCAATGTGTCATACCGGTCATATGTATCCTTAATTCATTTCAATTTGTTTACATTATACATCGTTGTGGAAAGTATTTAAGGTTTCTATAGATACCACTACATCTTTATGTGGGTAGATACACTGATATTTTTAATATAACCAGAAACATGTGAGCACCAAACTACTGGTTTCTCTAATATCATGCAAAGCAAATGAATAACAACGTTTTTCAAAAGAATGCCCCGAATTAAACAGCCGTTTATAAATATGTTTTGGCAATAGTATTTTGAAGAATGTATGTTTGCTTTCAGGAAATAGAAGTTGACATGACGACAGTGTTTGGAGAAGAATTGTTCCAATCTAAGATCATTAAAACTTACTGTCAAAAATGTCTAGAAATATGCTGGTATATGGCGATACAAGATCCGCCTGTCTTCATGGATACACAAATCGATAGGAAAGGAAAGCCTTTTGATAACGACGCCTACCGACCATACACACAAGCGGGCCAATTGGTGAAGTTCATTGTATGGCCGGCACTATATATTAATGAGGGCGGAAGTCTTCTGTATAAAGGCGTAGCACAAGGCATCGAATCAGAAGTTGGAACACAAAGTTTAAAGTCTAACAAAAAATCGTCAACAAAATAAAACACAACGTTAATCGACAGTAAATGGTTTTATATCAATGTAAGGTAATGTTGTGTATATTGTATTTCATTTGTTTTTATTGATGTTTATGTTTTAACTATGTTTTTTCATCCTCTACTGGTGTTTCCGAGAGGGACTGAAGATTTAACCCCGGTCCATCCGTCTGTCGGTCTGTCAGTCTGAATCTGGGTCCTAAGATAACTAAACAAAGTACCAAATTTGATATAACTTGTTTTATAGATACAGGGAAATATAGGCAATATGCGCGTTATTGCGGTACTTTCGTCCCACAAAATTATGGTCGATATGGTTACGGAAAAAAAAGTAACAGCTGGATCCTGTGCTTAATAAACAAGTTTTTAAGCTTTGTTTATAGAAATAATTGAAAACTACACTCTGCATCATGCGATAACTCAAGAACTACGTAAAGGGTACGTAGGTGGGTGCAACTCGGTATGTGGACAGTTAGCCACATTAAAAATATGCAAAATAGTTCAGTTGTGTCCGTTTGTCTGTCTGTCTCAAACATCTGGATGCTGCGATAACTAAGAATGTCCTCACGCTGAACTGATGAGACACCGTTTTTGAAAAAAAAATCAATATGGGGAATATGCACGTTATTTGAGTTAATGGACGGACAAACAGTGTGAATTCTTTGGGTGTAGAAGTGTGTACAACCAAACATCTAGATCCTATGAAACCTCAAAAATACTTAATTTAGGTTTGTGCAAGTAGGTATGTGGATAGAGGGCCATATAGTGAATATGCCAGTTACTTAAAAAGATAGGTAAAGTTACTAAAAAAGCTAGGTTAATGCAAATTATTAAATTTTTGGTATCGTATGCGTTTTGATATTTTGATTAAAGTGTTGAATATAATTTGTTGTCTAATCTTTCTTTTAGAAAAATGCGCTTGTCAGCGGTCCTGAATTGAAGGAACACATACACGAATATATAAAACGTTTATATTCGTGTAATTATTTTGTTTTAAACAATAACTTGAAATGTGTTTATTGTCATGTAAAAGGACAAGATTGTGAAAGTTTTTCATAATTCTCGATGCCCACCACGACAGCATATATAGATACGTATATATAATTATTCGAATAGTCCGTCCATATAAAAAATTAATCAGGCATACGTGATTTATTTACTCTTCGGCCTTATTGACTGCTTGAATAATATTTATAATAAACAGAAACACTTACAACTTATACACCCATACTATGTTTAAATATGCTCCATATGATCAAGAATTGTATGCTTTTTCCCATTACCCATCGTATTAAACATATTCGTGATGTTTTCTTTTCTTATCCTATATGTTACTGTTAGTACCCTTGATATGACCGTGGCATGACGTAAGACGTATCGCGCTTTACAAAATTGTATTATGTAACAGACAATAACCTATATGCACATTAAAACTCCGAAGCACGCCCACACTTTAAAACGATCAAAAAGCTCGCAAACACGACACGTTTGACATCTTAAGCCCTTTTTAACAATGACAAGATTGAATGTATAAAGTAGTACACAAGAAGTCGTTACGCGTCGTAATTTCGGATAAGCCATATATGTCTTCGTATTTAAACCACTAGAAATTGTTCATCCGAATCATAAATTATGAATGACCCTTCTAGTCATTCCGGCTGTATTTTTTGTCTGGTGTGTTTTTGTGTTGGCGAATTTCAAACACGTTAAAAGGATAAGGAAGAAACCAACCACCATAAATATATATATTGCACAACTTATATTATTAATGCCCAACCGATGAATAACCGTTTATGTGCAAAAGCTTCAAAACTAGTATCTTAAATATTGATATAGGCAACAGTATTGCTATGATATACATAATGAAAAGTATTTGTCATTTTTTCGTTGGTGTGTCGGACAAAAATGCGCAATAAGGCGTTATGTTTTGGTCCTTTTGTGACAAAGAAGTGTGTGTATTCATTGACATGAAAAAAGCAAATGAAAACTGAAAACACTGCCCATTGCGACACAAGTTACAGACAGTGTATGAAAGGGTGCACACAGAAGTTGGTATTAAAAAGAATACGAGTTACTCGTTATCAAATACACATCTATGGTATATAATCATTAAAGTGAGACTGCACGATTTTGTTAAATATTTATGAATTTATATTAAATGTGTAAAAAAACTTATACATATATTTCAATATAAAATAAAATACAAGTTAAGAAGAACATGTGTCGAAAAATGCGAAATAAGCCAGATATTTAATTCTGAAATCGAAAAAGGCTGTACAGCCGAATTTGCCAGCATAAATACAACTATTCGATTACGATCAAAGGGGGCGAACTCACGATGAGAACAAAAAAACAGAAACGTGAGAACTCTCTCCATTAATTTCGAAACCTCACATCGTCTTTTCGCGTTTTTGACGTTATATTTTTCGCATTGTTATCGCATTGTGATCATTATTTCATGTTCACGCGTTCTCATGAGACCATTCAAGCGACAATGCGAAACAATGAGTGGCGGTAATAAAACACCGCCGTAACGCACTATCTCGCTAGGTGTCGATGATCGATAGTTAGTCTACAGTTTGTCTCAGAGTAAATATTAATGTCTCTGATAATCAATAGATTTTAACTTTATCGCACGTGTTGTTTCTATGTCATATTTGCACCCTAAAACTTGCCCTCGATGTTTTTAACTGTTAAGTAAACGTTTATCTTGTTAAATGCATACAGTGTAATTATCTCAATGATTTGGTAATTTGACAAGTGATTTATTTTAAAGTTTTGTATCATCGACTTTAAATTTGAATATACCGATAACAAACATAGCTTACACATTAAACTACTAGTGTTTTGATATGTTCGGCTCTTTCAGGTAGCGTCGGTTTATTTACATAAACCCTATCACGTTTGTTAGAGTTTAAGTACTTAAACCTGACCTGATACCCTGCTCCGATATGAATACCGCTTCGTACATCGAACGGATACCAGCGAATATTTAAACTTAAAGGCGGTAGTTGTTAACGGTCGCTTAGCAAATAATGTCAGGTCTCGACATTTGAAATGTAAATATTTTGTGTATGCGTCGTATTTTCTTTGAGATGGAGTTTTGATTATTTAGTTGAGGTATAATTGTTGTTTTAAGCATCGCTCAATTTTGTCGTGATGTTCAGTTTAAACGCCTTCTTTGTTATCCCCACACTTTTTGAAAAAAAGGTGGGGATATTGTGGCGATCTCCGCCGTCCGTCTGTCCGTCCGTCCTGGCCAATATCTCCTCCTACACTATTAGCACTAGAACCTTGAAACTTACACACATGGTAGCTATGAGCATATGTGCGACCCTGCACTATTTGGAATTTTGATCTGACCCCTGGGTCAAAAGTTATAGGGGTTGGGGTGGGGCCGCGTCAGAAATTATCACTCATTTTTTTAGGTTATTTTACATTTACTTCTTTATTTCTACACCGATTCACTTCAAATTGATACTGGACCTCTCTTATGACAATACGGTCAATCTCAACCATGCATGGCCCCATTCCCAACCCTGGGGCGCCCCGCCCACATAGGCCACACCCACCAAAAATTTCCATTTACTATAATTTTTTCATTTCTACACGGATTCACTTCAAATTGATACTGAACTTCTCTTATGACATTAGGGTCAATCTCAACTATGCATGGCCCCATTCCCAACCCTGGGGCGCCCCGCCCACATAGGCCACACCCACCAAAAATTTCCATTTACTATAATTTTTTCATTTCTACACGGATTCACTTCAAATTGATACTGAACTTCTCTTATGACATTAGGGTCAATCTCAACTATGCATGGCCCCATTACCAACCCTGGGGCGCCCCGCCCACATAGACCACACCCACCCAAAATTGCCTTTACTATAATTTCTTCATTTCTACACCGATTCACTTCAAATTGATACTGAACTTCTCTTATGACAATACGGTCAATCTCAACTATGCATGGCCCCATTACCAACCCTGGGGCGCCCTGCCCACATAGGTCACACCCACCCAAAATTGCCTTTACTATAACTTCTTCATTTCTACACCAATTCACTTCTAATTGATACTGAACTTCTCTATGACAATACGGTCAATCTCGACTATGCATGGCCCCATTACCAACCCTGGGGCACACCTAGGTCAAACATTCGGTGTGGGGATACGCGTCGGCCTCTGCCGCGCCATTTCTAGTTTAGCTATTCATATCGTTTTGAAAAGGTAAAACAGAGCGGAAAAAATCTATAAATTTATCGTTTAATAAAATGCAATCATTTTTTTTTTCGTAATGTTTACCAAATAAGTATTTAGACCCCATACGCTTCGCTTTAAATAGATCATTTGACAATATATTGCCAAATGTATATGGACTAAATATCTGATTGGCGCCGAATTAAAACATGTATGAACATGTGTTTTTAAGTAAGCCGTACATTAGTTTACTTGTTTATAATCAGTTTTTTCATTGTTTGTATTATCATGTTGTAATTTGCTTAATGTTACATTTTCAGACACCAGAATTTATAATTCGAAAAAAACAGTGAATACACATATAAGGTTAGTAGAATAGAAAATGTTATGAATATTGAAACGTTACACTGGCTGTATTTACGAGTACTTAATTGGGAATGTGCTCGATTATTCGTATCCGTGGAATTGATCAGAAAACATCACCCTAGCTGCATCAGCACTAGAGCAACACTCGTATATGTCGATATGTCCAACCAAAGCATACGATAACATGTATCCGCATTTACCATAAACATGTATATAGCCGTGTTTTGATATCATCGTTACAAGGGTTTGAAGCATTATGTTATTTATACATACGCATGTATCTTCCAACATGTATTTATTTGTTTAGTTATCCAAAATGGCGGATTCGATGCTAAGCATTAGACTCCTAAAGCTGCTACTTTCCATGAAAAGAGAGGATGTGCAGAGAGAAATAGATCAGGTGACTTTACAAAAGTTAGAATACGTGCACTCGAGTGCCAGGGCATTTTTGAACTTTAAATCTTAATTCACAATTTGTCAATACAAATAAGAAACGCAACACCAAGCGAATGTTGTTATTATAACATTTCTATTTCTTTAATATCTTCAAAATGCAGTATGTATCTTTACTAGATATTATCATTCCAATAAATTTCCTAACTATAAACATTTTCGATAGGTACTAGAGCCACAGATGCAACATCAATAAACATTGATTAAACTTTAGTTCATGGAACTTGACGTTCTTTATGAAGCTGTTGTTCAATTTACTTACTTAATAATGTCTATTATTAAGATCGAACAGGCTCCTCAACTGACAGAAAAGCAGCTCAAGGAAATGAAGAAAGACATAAAAAGACTCGAAAAGGAAAACGAAGGTATATCTATATTGTAGAAAAGTGCAATGCTGATCCTTTTCTGTCCCGTTTTTAGCGCCGTTCCTTTGGCGTTGCTTGAAACAGAAGACCATCGCATAAGTTATATACTATAAGACTGATTAGACTAATCCATCGAATAAATATGGAATATAACATGACTGTTGTGTCCTAGTGGGTTGTATCGCAGTGTTGATTGTGTGATGTTGTATTGATGTCACACACACTGAACGAATTGGATAAAACTCAATCATACAACACAGTTTTGTAATATGAAATTCAGTATAAACCTCATAAAGATAAAACAAAAATAAAAAAATATTGGTAATTTTAAACACAACAAAAGCAAATCACGTGTGAATAGACTTCGTATGACGTTCACAAATAATTAATGGTCTTGTGTACGTCTTTAAATGTGAATGTGAATTTTCCAATGTCCTCAGTATGTAAAGGATAACGTTTTTACGTTACAAAACACATAGAAGTGCTCTTATTTCTCCCAGCCTTTGAATACGGAAAAGAACTTCTCACTTTAAAATACGGACTTCCTATACAGTAGCTTGAGCTATCTAGTGGACATTCCCCATTATTTGACACAGGTTAGCTACAAATATAAATGAATCTACAATTGTGTACACGTAAAAGTAAAACCATTCAAAACAAACATCGACGTGTATGTTGCGTTTTCCAGAACTGTAACAGAAAAGTAAAAGTGCTGATTATGGTCACACCTTTAATGAGAAAAAGATGAAGGACAATGAAAAGGAGCTTGAGAAGACAAAACTAGAATTAGATGATGCAAACAAAAGGTACGTCTACGAGTTTTCGAAATCATTTAGATTTGGTTTAAATTGTTTGTAATATGTCACACATTTGCATGTATCATTTGTTTCTATTTAACTCAACCATGAATCTGCCGGCGCGTAGAAAGATCGTACACATTGAAGCAGCAGATGTGGTCGGTACAGCACGGGTATCGCATCATTGCGAATACTTTCAACATCGATGCCATACTCGACTTTTCTGTAACCGTCTGCTTTAGCCGTGATTCAAGATGCACAGTTGCACAATTGTATTCATTATTTCAAGGCAATACATATTCTTAAATAGAATAAACACACCTGGGTCAACAACAAAACTTAATCCGATATCCGTAAGCTTTTTACCACTATATAACATATTTTGTAAAGCGGTGTCATTTACAATCACATTGATACAAGTTAAGCACTACTGCCAAAGTATATAAGCATTTATACAAGGCAATCAAACCCGCTAGCTCCTCCCCAACGTCTTTGGTTTCTAGTGGCCACGTAACCAAACGTTCGACAGCTTCCTTATCGAACTCGGAATTTTTTATTCCGAAGCCTCTATGCTACATTGTTCAGGTAGTTGAACGCTGTGTCTAATGAATGCGTCCATGGTCGAGAAGTGCCCGTTCTTGCATACCTTGGTGGTGCTGATCTTGATTAACTTTGGATTAAAACATGCAACATTATGGTGTTGACTAATAAACCTGAATGGGGTTGCTGAATGATTCATATTTATATTAATCATATGTTTATGCAAGGAGCACTTAAAACATTATTCAACATTATTCAAACCATAAAATACTAGGAGTGATGATGACTATTATCAAAACAGCCTGACAGATATCACTCCAAATATGACGATAGCTTTCTTAAGAAAACCGACAAATGAGACAAGTGTTATATTAACATCAAAGCTTAACCATAGTACAATGTATATGGTACAGGATATTATTACGAAAAATACAATATAATTGTTGTGTTTTAACCATCCTTATTTATCATAAGACAGGAACACAGTGTGTCATTTGTCATATTCATTTCAACTTGAGTGTGCTAAATTCTAAAGGTAAGTTGTAACCATCCTCGGATCATACGAGAGCCGCCGTATTTTGGTCCAAATCGAATATTGTTTAGAATATTACAATGCTAGAGACCACGCGGTCGTGCATTGACTGGGAAACCATTACAAAATAACCCATCTTTTTGAAAACGTTATGCATACGATACATATACATCATTTGATAATAAAAACGGATGTTCATATGGGTGACATCATCTTCAATCATATAAACATGTTAAATCGCAACCAGATGAGAATTGTGGTAGATGTTCGACCAAATGTGGTAAAAGATAAAGTAAAGTTTTCTACACTTTACAATACACATAAATCAATGTCCTGTATTTCTAGAAAAAGAAACAATTTAACTTTGATGACAACTAATACATGAATAACTATTGTGTTATTTATAGTGTCTATTTTAAATTGAGCCCATTTGTTTATCGACTGTCAACCATAAACTTCGCGATACGTAAACGTAGAAAATGTTCTTATCTTCTGCTTACGGCGAAACTGGGTCATACATTACAATATTGAACACTATTGATTAACGCTTTATATAATCTGTGAGGTTTCTTACTTCCGAATTGATGTTGAGCGAAGCAGGTTAGCGTTATTTTATATAATTGATATTAACTGTGTTGTTGTAGATATATTTGTGTAAGGTATAAGTAGTTATAATAGTGTTATGCGTTCGTTTACAATATTTTTTTCATATCAACTTATCAGTGCTGATCTGCCAAAGACGAGGCGCACTTTCGATTTCAATTCATGTTTCATACTATGTTTATTTTATGATATACACAAAATAACCTGAATATATCTGGATTGTCTGTATTTCTATATTAAAACTTACACCATAACTGAATCCACCGGTGTATGTCAAAGTTATCATAAGCCTAGGAAAGGTATTGGCGTAAATGCCGCAGTATGTGGCGCAAAACCCTGTGAGCACTTGGTGTGTCTAATAATAATGACCTAGACATGATAGTTACTATTTTGGACCTGCACGGAGCGTAACCGCGTATGTATACCTCTGCCAGTGACCCACTGAGGTGCCAGTAACCACCAAACTTTACCAACAGGTTGTAGTGCCGGGAAGATCTAAACCACCTGACCCCTGCAAGTCTGGGTAACCAACCTACCAACCAACCTCACCTCGCCACGTACAGTTAGCCGTTTGCTATAATGTTTACGTAAAGGGATGGGTTGTGAGCCCACTGCGTCATTACGCTGTTGTCCCGAAGGCGCCCCCAGGCAATGTCAGCGGAGAGCTCAAAACCCATAGAATATGATTGTTTATTTATCCTATGTGATAAATTAATACTGAATAACCAAAATGAGTGGAACTGAGCTATTCAACAACCTGTACTCACAGAATTTTACGCCACAAATGAATTGAAACAATTTATTCTCCAAAATTCTGGCATGTACCAGTACTAGCCACTTGGTAGATACAAATTGCAATGTTTACAACTGATTATACACTATATATTGTGGATTATAAAAAATGCATAATCGCATTCCACAGGGTGTCCAGATAGAACTCCAGCCCCACTGGTGACAAATGCACCCCATCCGGGAGGAAAAAACCCGGGGTGTTTGCATCAATGTCCACAGTGACGCTGTTGCTGCGGCTTGCTCACCGCATACACAATCGACCAAACCTGTTTACACTGCGACGTTTTGACGTAATAATCTGCCTGGGGAGGGAAGAGCGCAAATTTATTCGGTCAATTACGTCCACCCAGATTATTGCTGTGTCTGGGAAAGCTGTCCTTAAATATTTAATTTATCATATATTATTATATTATTTCGTTCCTTTGTACATGAGTGCCGGCACAGATCATTTCCGCCCAGGTGCAATACCAATACCTTTGGCGGCGTGGAAAGTAACACATTGGCTTCTATGGACCGCCGTAATGATGACCAGGTCAGGCCGCCAATTCCCGACAATGCGATGATTGTGGGCAGCCCCAGGTTTTCCATTCCCCCGTTCTTTAGCTCTTTCACCTGCCCGCTGAGGAATACTGCACCCAAGAACCCATACCGCTATCAATAGCAAATAACATTTTGGGTGTACAAAATTCAATGGTCAATTGTTTATGCATATTAGTATACGTTATATATAAGGTCTCACAATGAAAAAGGATAAAACTATATAAGGATGTATACCCGAATACAATTCTGCGTACTTGTCGAGTATATTACTGTATAATCATAATGTTGTAGCCCAATTAAGCTAATACAGGTTTATTACTTCATATTCTACAGTATCATTAGCATATATACGATCACAACATACAATAAAACATAAGCATAATGATTAAATGCTGCCACTCGGACGTATCGAGTTATAAGGGACTTGAATATTTTATCAACATAACAATCATCATACTTATAGTGAAATGAAAGGGAGCCAACCCTGAATTCAAAGTACAGAAACTGTAACATGAACTACATAGTTACCTCTCTTCGTTTTATACCGCTTTTAACGTCTCGCTATGGGCGCGTCCATCTTGGAGGAATTGCTAGTGACGTCACAGCTGTTAGCTGCTGTGCGGTAGGTAAATCTTAAGGGTTATGGTCTAATGTACTTTTTGTATGTGTCTGATGTCCGACTCCCAAGTTTTGCTATAACTTTGGGAGGAACTCCTTTCATTGAGAGGTCCGTTGCGCGCCCGATTCTAAAGCTATGTGTGTTGAAGAAAGTGTTTCCGAATTCAGTGCGACCGAGGCATTTTGCTAGCACCTGCTGTCCGGTAACGGACATGCCACTTTAATGGCAAAATGCTGCAGGACCTACCGGTGACATTGCCAGATAGTCGCGCATTCTGTGGACAGGACATTGTGCTACCTCCGATTTTGGAATTTTGAGTGTGACCGCCGCGTTGTGTTGAAGCGTTTTCGACTTGGCGATGCGGGTTAAGATGTATGACTGGTCTAACGACAATTCAACGTCAAACGTTCTAATTTGGTTATACATTTCTGGGCGTTTTGGTGATACCAAGTCGCTTATATGAAATAGCCCAAAATTGGCGAGGGAAAATATTTCGCCAAATAGAGTTGCTTCGTACGCGTTATAGCATACGTTTGGCAATTGCTGTATTACTTTGAAGAGGATTTCGGATGTGATCGGGCGTCTTCTGTCCTTGTTTACAAACCCATTGATCGCGAATAGCCTTCTACAACCTTGGTAAGCCAAAATTGTTCGGAGAACGATTTGTGGCCTTGTACTTGTTGCCAATAGTTAATTCCTGCCAAGTAAGTTTTGACCGTGCGGGTATCGAAACCTTTCTCGAAACAGTATGCTATGAACCATAAGATAGCCTGTTCGGGTACTGGTTGCATTTGGGATATCTGGTAAAGATCACAAAATGCATTAAAGGCATTAACACCGGTTTCGTGCGTTGCGCTAGTGTTTTGTGAGCTCGACTTTCGCATTAAAGAGATTGCTTTATCTTGAAGATGTTCCAGAAGTACTCGGGTACCCTCTGTGGTTCCTCGTCTGCTTCCGGTGCCAAGTTTCTGAATTTTGTCATCTGAAATCGAGATAGTGCGTCGCATATTGTGTTTGTTGTACCTGGAACGTGGGCTGCACGGATTAAAATATTAAATTCCAAACATTTGAGTGTCAGGTGGCGCAACAGCGTCATAACATTGTCCAATTTTGAAGACCATGAGTTAAGTACACCAACAACAGAGGCATTGTCGCAGTTGAACAGAATCTTTTTGTTTTGTAACCTATATCCCCAGATAGCAATTGCAACCAATATCGGGAACAGCTCTAAGATCGTGATGTCGCTGGTATGTCCGTCTGTGTGCCAGGCTACTGGCCATCTAGTTGGGCACCAATGCGACTGAAAATAAATACCGAAACCGAGCCCCAAACCCGCCGCGCTATCGGTGAAAATATTGACAACTGCATTAGACAGCCAAAACTGACCGTGGAACATTGATATCCGGTTGTAATTTGCAAAAAAAAACTGCAACCACATGCGCATGTCCAGCTTAATATCTCGCCTGATTCTAATTCGGTGGAAAGGTTTAGTCAAACCGCATGTCACATTAATGAGCCGACGACAGACCGGTCAACCTGCTGGTATAGCCCGACAACAAAAGTTAACGGAACCGATGAGAGACTGTATATGGCGCAACCTTGCTTTTGCTTTTGACATAATCTGGCTGATTTTTTCCGTCAATTTATTTATCTTTGCCATTGGTATGCGGACTTGCATTTTTGCGCTATCTTACTCTAAGCCTTAGAATGTTAGAACCATCGACCTTCCGTTTTTTTTTTACTGCCACTGGGACGCCAAGTTCGACCATAACCTGGGAAAAGACGGTCATCAAATCACCGCACAGTGAGCGAGACTTATCACCGCCAAAGAAATCATCAAGATAGTGAATTAGCAGTCCCGAGTTCATTCGGGAAACGACACAGTGTTCTAAAAACGTTCTAAAACGTTCAAAAGTAGCATAACTAATTGATGCTTCGAAAGGTAATGTTTTATCAAAATGATACGATCCGTTAAATTTGAATCCCAACAACCGAAAATCTTCAGGCTTGATTGGTATGATCTTGAAAGCATTTTTAATGTCCATTTGAAATCAGAAACAACTTTTACCCAAACGTTGTATTATCTCAACAGCTTTATCGAAACGTGTGTACTGGACCGATGTCATTGCTGGGTCTATATAGTCAGTAACAGATTCCCCTTCTGGGTAAGACAGGTGATGTATCATGCGGTATTCCCCCGGGTCCTTTGTTCGAACTAGACATTTTGGCGATACTATGAATTCATTGAACGTTTGTGACGAGAAAGGCCTGCAACACGCCCTGCCAACAGTTCTTTCGATTTTTTTTCGGAAATTACCTCCGAGTGTTTGTAGGTCGATTTAAAAATTTTCGCGTCGCGTGTTTGTCGCGGACCGTTTCATTGAAGTGAGAATCCGTTTTTGAAACCATAAAAGAGAAACTGTGCCTTCGCATTATCATACCCTTGTCGAAATGTTTGCAAAGCGTCTAATTTAATCGGCGACGGAGCGATGTCTATAATGTTTATGTTTTGACAATTACTGCGTGTATCGACTAAAATTGCCTCGGGTTTGTCCGAATTGATGCTGCCAGAACCTGTGGGAATTTGGGTTATTTCTGCCACGAAAGGGAGCATCAAACCTTGGTGTGTTTACGCGCTGGGCGTCTCCCGAGGCATCCGCTCCGCTCTGACAGTTTATTGCTGAATGGTTACCCCGACAACGCGAGCAATTAAGAGGAAAACGGCAGTTTACCAGGCGGCAACTACCCTAGTTAAAATAATTACACGTGTGCTGGTCACGGGAGTGGCGTACAAACGTTCCCGATGTGCGTGTATTTCTGGGATTTACTAGCATACAGCGCCACTAAAGGTCATTATTTATTTCCGACCAGGGTGAGAGGGAGATACCCTGGCGAATCCTAAACTGCTCGTCATAGGTGCGCCAAGCCGACCCACCCTGGCGGTACGCGGCCTCTCTTATGGTCCAAAAATATTTAAACAATTCTTGTGTTTTTAGTATGTTATGATCAAACGATAAATACACAGACATGAAGATAATGAATGCGTCTGGCCATTTCTCAATCGAACCAATCATATCTCTTCATTCTTTCTGCTGTGCCACCAGGCGGCCGTCCGCTGAAACTGAAAGTGATCCCCTGACAGATGACTTTGGAGCTCTACAGACCCTTTTTACAATAATGAGAAATTGTCATATTCGCCACGCCCGATTTGTTGTTACAACTGATCGGGGATGTGAACCGCTACGTCATCCGAAACTGTCCGGATGGTTGGCATGGCCGCGCTCGCTGTTTTGATGTTCGACGCGGCGGGCATTGTTAGTTGGCTCGGTTGAAGGGGTTCACTTGTAACCATACCGGTGCTTGAACTATTTGGCACGATGTCGGCCGCTCTAACCAGTTGCTCGAAATCGATTACATTACCTTTTCCCCTTCGTTAAGCCTGTTTCCGTCTGGGCTTACCGACCTCGGCCTTTTCTGCGTCCCTGCCTTTCGTCGCGCGCCTCTACCTCTTATGTTGACTAAGATTTAATGCGATTTTCAAAAAAGCTTTAAAAGTGTGTCTGGTCTGAATGTCGTCTCGACGGAAAAGGCAGTATAATTCCAGGAAATGTGATTTATGCAAATTCGGAGAACCTCGGCGTTGGCAACCTGTTAGCGTCCCTTGATACGTGGAAGTAAACAACCTTACCCGTTATGTATCCAAAAAAATGAAAATTATTCCTTAAAGATATGAATAATTTGTTTTAGTTTTATGTATTCCTTTTTTACGATAACACAAGATAATATTACATGATTATTCAACATATCTATTGTCAGACTGAAACAGGACAAACAGTAACAAAAGGATAAACTAGAAAGGATACGGTTCCAGTACATGTGTAATATACTAAAATTCTGGTATTTTTCTTAATAATGGTGTTATTTTATCAAACTATGATAAGATTACAAAAACAACAACAACAGAGAAGCTTAAGAGTATGGTAGTTTCCTGTGCCAGTTGAAAATTTTAAAAGAAAAATAAACTCGTAATTACTAAAGAAATCAAATCACTTATTATAATTTTGTATTTTGTAATTACGACTTTGTATATCGCCATTTCGACTAACATTACGTAATAGATTTCATCACCCCTCTATAGAACTTACGTGTTTTTGCTATATAGTGTGTTTATTTGTATTTACATTTTTTAATTGACTTTTATGTTACTTAAAGCGGGACTGTACGATTTTTACATGTGTTAAATTGTAATATATTGATAAAATTATGTTACGATGACTCAATATAGGCAATAAAAATTATACTTTGAAGACGAATTTCATAAAATGCAGCAAAGACAAGTTAGCGCTGGTTAAAGCCGATGCCGACACTTTTACTCGTATTTGTAAGGAAACAAAATTGTGTCTTTGTGTCGTATGAACGAATCTGCACTAAAACTAAATTTAGATTCACATTGTACATGTATTATATATATGCTGGCGAATTCGGCTGGAAGCCAATTTCAATTTTAGATTTAAATATCTGGCTTATTTCGCATTTTTCGACACATGTTCTTCTTAACTTTTAATTTAATTTATATTGAAATATATGTATACTAATTTTTAACACATTTTATTAAAATTCATAAATATATGACACAATCGTACAGTCCCGCTTTAATGTTATGTTGTTATTCGAATTCACGTGACAGAAAATAATTTGTATATTTCAGTATGAAGACAATGTACTGTTGTGTTAGTCTAAATAATATGTATGTCTGTCTGTCTGTCTGTCCGTCCGTCCGTCCGTCCGTCCGTCTATACTATAATTACTTTGAAAATAAAACGTAGCATCGTCTCCATTTAATACTGAATAGTAAAGTGAGGCAAACTGTTAGTTTGAGACATAAATGAGTTTGATTTTAATGCTTATACTTGAAATGTTCTTGATCCTGGGGTCGTGCTTGGAGCCTGTATTTTGCCAGTTATTGTTACATATTTTCAAAACAATGAAGTAAAACGAGAAAGCAATCATGCTCTTTTTATATTGGAAAACTGGTTGCAAATATATCATGCTCGCTTGAAAGCAATTTTAAAAGCATTAAATTTCAGTGTAATATTACTTACTTTTACTTGTATAATGTATCATTAACACGTTATATAATATGAAATGTTTTTGCAAACTAAATATAGATTTTAACAAATTCAGGCAATACTAGCGGTTATCAAACGACCTAAAAAATTGATGGAAAAAATAGAGTCGAAATCAAGTTCGAAGATGTCGTCGCACCAACAACAAAACGACGCTACTAAACAGGGCGGATTTGGGAAAATACCTGAGGATAAAACGGAGAAAAGTAATGAGGAATTTGTGCATCAGTCACTTGCTCGAGGTTCTACACAGCCCTTTGATTGGAAACACATCTCAGACGGTAAAGAACAAAAATGTGATGAGGTACCCGGTAAAAAACCACAACAAGAACCACCACGGTAATATGCTTATATTTTGTGTAAGGTCTTTTTTTTAAGAAACCGGAATCTGCCCATGTATCTTGATATTTATAGATATTGTATACTTTATTCCTAATTATTATTTTGTTAAGAGGGGCATATCGACGGTATTTATTCATATATAAAAAATTTTAAACAACGAATATTCCTTCTTTTCTGATAGATATGTTTTTAGCACCAATATTATATAGATGCATTCATTAAAAACAAATGTATTCCTAACAGGAAACGCCACTTAATTAATATTGACAAAGCAGAAAATCAAGTGTCGATCATTCTGCAATAATTATGGGCCGATTCGAATGTTTCGAAAAAAGTTCTGATGAAGTATCCTATCAAATCGTTACTAACCGTTTCTATGCAACATGATGTAAAAAAAGAACTTCATACATTCTGATAAGATATATCATTATTTTTATACAAAACGTACTGTATCAAAGGTATTTTTTAGAAAATAACAGTTAACGGTCCTTTCGTTTTGTAATATATCACGTTAGGCTTCGCATAAAATAACGTCATCCATGCTTGCCGAGCCGTTTATTATTCGTGCTGAGCCTGATATATAACAACAAAAGGGTAGTAACCCGTGTTACGTGCGTTTGCATGCCTCATACGCCTTTTTGTTGATTGTGTTGTTTTTTATCTTAAATGTAGTACATCTTGGTATCAAATTGTTTGTTTTGTTAAAACTGATCCATTTTTACCGACCGTTGTAAAACAGGTGCTAGGTATAATTTTGATAGTAGGTTAGTAGACGATTATATCAGTCAATTTTGGAGGTATGACATATAACTTTGCATCAAATATGGCGTTATTATTGTTGATAGAAATGGTTCAAATTCAACGAAACAAATCATTTGATACAACATATATTACATTTTATACATTGAAATGACACACGACCTCAAAACGTATTGAACAAAATTTGAAATCAAGTTCAAAGATGTCGTCGCACCAACAACAAAACGACGCTACTAAACAGGGCAGCTTTGGGAAAACATCAGAGGATATAACGGGGAAAAGTAATGAGCAATTTGTGCATCAGTCATTTGCTCAAGGTCGGGTACACAAATCAGACGGCAAAGAACACACAAGTGATGAGGTACCCGGTAAAAGACCGCAACAACAACAACCACGGTAATATGCTTGTATTCTGGTGTTGTTTTTTTTTTTTTTTTTTTTTTTTNACAAAGACACAATTTTGTTTCCTTACAAATACGAGTAAAAGTGTCGGCATCGGCTTTAACCAGCGCTAACTTGTCTTTGCTGCATTTTATGAAATTCGTCTTCAAAGTATAATTTTTATTGCCTATATTGAGTCATCGTAACATAATTTAATCAATTTATTAAAATTTAACACATGTACAAATCGTACAGTCCCGCTTTAACTTTATTTTACGAAATATATTACGAAATTTCGTTTGTTGAGCGTTATAGGTGCTTTAAACATAGATAAGACATATTTAAAAACAAATATCACGTAAATGTATATTTTAACTTCTTCCTGAGGTGCATTACGTTAATCTTGAACAGTTACTGTAATATGATGTGTTATTAAATCTTGTAAACATCAGGGATTTAACATATATTCCTCTAATAACTACATTTCGTCGTGCATCACACAACATGCAATCATTTTGATATGGTGAATGAAGATTGTAATTAATCGAATTTATAATGCTTTTATATTGCTGTTTGATTTGAATTCCAATGAGATTAAAGTTAATGAATAATAACATGCTGGTATTATGTGATAAATTCAAGGGTGAGGTTGTGTGTGTCTTTAAACCAGTTTCAAACCATATGATTCATAAAAAAAATATAATTTAAAATCACGTGTATTGAAACAATTTCGAAGGGTAAACAAGATATCCTCTCAACTTAGTTCGCAGAGTAACGTAACTATGTGAATACGCGACCTTTGATGCCTCACAAGCTATATGAAATACAATGAATGAATGTGTTAATGAACCCAGACCCACTCGCATCCATTATCCGTAAACGCAGATGATAGACTACACGACGAAAAGATTTAGGTAATATAGTCTAGTAATGCAATTTCTGCAGCGGCTATATTTTTTGTATACTATGAATATGCCAAGTCGTTATAAAATCCTTGATTTAAGAAATATAAAACATGTCTTATGTTTATGTAGTATGAGTAATCAGGTAAATTGACCATTAAATTAATGTTTTGACATTTATCTTAACATTTTTAAACAGTTCTCATCGTGTCTTATATGTGTCGCGTCTAATTACGAGTGCCAGACTGCAAATGGGACCAGAGTGTTTTATTATAGTTAAAATATTACCAACGCTTGTGAGAAGTTTCTGATACAAATGAGGTTATGGCTTTTGTCCAATTACAATAACTGAACGATATATTTCACAGATATTTATTTATTTATTTGAGATTTAATTGTAACATTAAACTTTTTACTAAAGCTCTCACTAGCTCAAAGGTCAAGACCACGTGTATATGTCAGATGTCAAATTTGGACATTATCAGTATTTTTGGACTAAAACATCATCGTTCATTCATTAAGCATATTTTAAAATAATTAAATACAATTGTTCACATTGTGAGAAAGGGGCGTCGCGCGCAAGTTCTGTGTCATTTGCACAAGGGTCAAGATGATACTAAGAGATCACAGGTCAAACATGATTATGGTAAATCTTGTTTAATGGAAAAGAAGGATTATTTACACAATTAGCCGGATGCTTGGTTATACCGTTGAGTTGATGTATCAAGTTAAGGCATTGACTGTTTTATTCATACTCATATACACATATAAACAGTTTTCTCGAAACTTACTGCCCAATGCTGGTGTTTTAACAAAGTATTTGAGCATAGTAAACGAGACCAACGCTACCAAATTATTTCTTCTGTACCGGTGAACAGATTCACATTCGTTTCTTTTCATTCAGGATTCGAGCAGTTGCAAAAGAAAGGGACGAATATCACCTGAGTGAATTTGCCAAATCGAATATGAAATATAATAATAAATCGAAGAATGAAGAGGCTAGAAATATGTAAGGACATGACAATTCATAACTTAAAAAATATATTGATTTTAAAAGTCGGACTAACATAGAATAATATGTTTGGCCTACTGAGTGGGAGTGTGACATTATTAAGGACGTGAAAAACTTATATGAAAAAAACGAGTTATATGATAGTAACTTCGTAATTTGTGGTACAGGTTATTAAGATAAAATCGTCTGATCTTTAAACAAATTTAAAATTAAAACATTATCATAATACATGTTTAACTGGTAAACATACATTTATATGTTTCTCTTCCCACAAATTAGTATATTATAGCTTTGTTATATTAACATAACAAATATAATTTAATTTCAAAAATAAGCTTTATGATTTTGATTTATACAATTTAATACGGCTGAAGAATATTATGTTTCAGATCATTAAAGTATTGCCATATTAAAATAGAATGAATTGTTATATCGCTTATAGCCATTAGTAAATGATATTTTTTATTATATAATTAGATTAATTAATGTTATGCTTCAGGGAACGTGTTCATCTGGAAGAACAATATAAGACCATCCGGAGTCTTCAAAAAGCAAATGACGATCTTCAGGCACTGTAAATTAACTTTTCGCTTTGTACATTTTATTATTTCGAAAGTGTTTTCATGAACGTCCAGCAACACTTGTTGTACGTATAAATCAGATACTGCAACATCGAGTATAAATGTGTTGTGGTCGTGTTTGTATTTTGTGAACTGAGCAAAGTGCATAGTTATTGTTCTTGTTTGTTGCCCTCATTATGGGTGCAGTATATAACACTTGGTTTTATTGTTGATTGGATGAAACTAATATACCTAGAAATAAAATATTATGGCACAAACGGCTATTATATCGATAAAAACATAACATATTAATAACTTTATTTCGTCGGCTAAAGTTGCTGATTCTTAACGGTTGATTGTGTATACGTAGTGTATATTTAATAATTGAATATAATCCATTTTTGATCCGTGTTTATTTGTTTTCAATGTTTCATACGTGAGAAGATTTGAAGAAAAAAACGAAGAACTAATGAAGGAAAGAGAGATGCGTCAAACCGATAAGGAAAAGCTAAGCGAAATGTAAGTTTGTTTAAAGCCCACTTAACATTCAACATCAACGAATAGTTCGTATAATGTTTCGTAAAATGCAGTTAAACCATTACAGATTAGTGTTCCTTATAGCAATAGCCAAAATTTCAACACTGTATGTGGTCTGGTAACACAGCTTTAACAAGATACAAAATAGTCTTTTTTGTTTTTGTGTAACTATAAATTCAACACATGTTCATGTACCATTTTAGTGTTCCTGTGTCGTTTTTTTTATATTTATATAAACATACCTGAAAGGTGGTTCACATGCAAACATCTTCTCTTTGTGCAAACATCCGCATCCGTCACAAAACTGAGGTTTGTAACTTATTAAGCCAATAACCGCCGTTTGAGCAATCTTTCATAGAGCAATTCAGTGCCATGTTTTACTCGAAATTTTAATTCGGGTAACTCTAGCTGATTTTTCGTCTGCGCATACGCAGGCGCTTAATGTTTACCGGTGTATTGAACGTGTTTGAAGCATTTTCTCGCATGTATGCATTCATGCTGTATCCTTATAGGATGGACATGCAATTTATAATCAAATGGTTCCGCTTCGATAACTGTTAATTGAGTTATTGAACTTTGGTTAACAGAACAACATTTTCATTGATACACAAGATTTTTGAGACATACAAGGATTTTAATGTCATTTGAAAAGTTTTCCCATTAAAAACCGATACGCATATTCTAAGGCTAGTCCGGCCCGTTGAACTGTCCATGAGTTTTGCCCCATTTTCTTGTGCTCGATAAGTACAATCAATCTATCACTTGACAAAATGCATGATTGGCGAGCATTCATTTCTCTTATATTGTCTTTATATTTATACAATAACACACGATTATTTGTATTATTAAACATATTATGTTTCTCTATTTAGAATTAACAATTACATTATTTCCGTGTGTGATATATTTCGTATTCGAATTTGCCTTATATAAACTGTTACTATTCTTGCAATCGTTCCATTTGTGTAAAAACATATTCTTCTTTAATATAGAGCAACACAGGGGGAAAATTCACTTTGGAAACAGATAGATGATCTTAATAAGAGGTGAGATTAATAATGAATTTATGCTAGCGATATTTATTTTCAATATTTAACATTTACAATTACAGTATTACCTTTCGTATTGTATTACGTTTTCGAATTTGCTTTAAACAAATTGTTACTATTCGTGCAATCGTTGGTGTTACCGTTAATATTTCCCCTTAGGGCATTAAAATTGTTCTCTTCTTTAATATAGAGCAGCACGGAGGGAAAATTCACTTTTGACACAGATAGATGATCTTAATAAGAGGTGAGATTAATTATTTATTTATGCTAGCCTCTAAGTTGAACTGTAAAAGTTACAGAACTTTGGGATTGACTTATGCGCTGATGTCTGCAACGGACAAACAACATAATTCCCTCCAACATAAATTTAGAACAAACATGTATCCAATGTTGTCATAATAATTTTTTTAAATGGAAATGACACAGAATTTGCCTTTAAGTAAAGTCAGTCTAAGGACAAAAACAATGAAATTGACTCAAATTGAATTCAAAGCTTCAACAAAACTAGTAGATATAATGATGATCTGTAAGACATCGGTAATGCATATTTGCACAAACATACTAATCTTACAATGTTCGCAATTTACTTATACTTCTTCTTGAGATACATTATGTTGATCTTCAATTGGTACTGTAGTATGATGGGTAATTCACAGGAAAATGGGGCAAAAACTCATGGACAGGTCAACGGACTGGACTAGCCTTAGAATATGCGTATAGGCTTTTAGTGGGAAACAGCAAGTATTTAAAGCGGGACTGTACGATTTTGTCAAATATTTATGATTTTTTTAAAAATGTGTTGAAAATTAGTATACATATATTTCAATATAAATTAAAATAAAAGTTAAGAAGAAGATGTGTCGAAAAATGCGAAATAAGCCAGATATTTAAATCTGAAAGCTTAAAGCGGGACTGTACGATTTTTACATGTGTTAAATTTTAATATATTGATTAAATTATGTTACGATGACTCAAAATAGGCAATACAAATTATACTTTGAAGACGAATTTCATAAAATGCAGCAAAGACAAGTTAGCGCTGGTTAAAGCCGATGCCGACACTTTTACTCGTATTTGTAAGGAAACAAAATTGTGTCTTTGTGTCGTATGAACGAATCTGCACTAAAACTAAATTTAGATTCACATTGTACATGTTTTATATATATGCTGGCTTATTTGACTTCCAGTCATTTAAGCTTTCAGATTTAAATATCTGGCTTATTTCGCATTTTTCGACACATGTTCTTCTTAACTTTTATTTTAATTTATATTGAAATATATGTATACTAATTTTTAATACATTTAAAAAAAATTCATAAATATTTGACAAAATCGTACAGTCTCTCTTT
>VMBQ01002299.1:66258-82967 GCA_007657795.1 Dreissena rostriformis
ATATATATATATATATATATATATATATATATATATATATATATATATATATATATATATATATATATATATATATTGTAAATATGACAAGCTTTTCATAAATCCTTAAGTCAAGTTATTTAAAACATGTCTAATGCTTATGTTGTATGAATTATCAAGTATGTGGACTTTGTTATTAACGATAAGACGAACATGTGAACATTTTTTTAACTATTCTTATCGTTTCTTATATGTGTCCAGTCTGCAAATAGGACGAGAGTGTATTATGATTGCAAAACAATTAGAATTCACATCAAATATGCGAGATCGGTTCATATTATCCGTGTCAGTATGTAATACATATATGGAATTCTTACCATATTACCGTTTATACTTAAAATGAATGGGAAACGTATGTTGTAGTTCGGACGTATAAGAAGATCATATCACCTCAGCTTGATCTTGAATCATATAAATCAATGTGTGTTTTTGTGTTATGCACCCTTCTTCGAAGAACAGGGGGTATACTGTTTGTGGTCTGTCTGTCAGTGTATGACGGTGTCTGTCCAAAACCTTAACCTGGGTCATAACTTTTGCACTATTGAAGATAGCAACTTGATATTCGGCATGAATGTGTATCTCATGGAACTGCACATTTTGATTGGTGAAAGGTCAAGGTTATCATTCAAGGTAAAAGGTAAAAAAACAAAATCCAGGGGAAGTAATAAGCTTTAAAGGGAGATAATGTCCATACCTGCCAAATGATGAATACATTTTTTATATCAAAGCGGCGCAGAAGGGGGCATTGTGTTTCTTACAAATACACCTCTTGTTGAATATGTATTACAGTTTGAAATGCACGTTTAGTTTAGATAACATAATATATGACTTTCACTTTGAACGATTGAATATATAATATTTATAGTAAATCAAAAGTTGCACATAATTCGTTTTTTTTGTTATACATATGACTTTAATAATCAATCCGTATTGATGTCTCGTACACGAATACATCTTAAGACTAAGAGGTAACAGTTTCTCAACGCTGTGTTCATTAAACATATTACGATAATTGTCAACTCGGCTAACCCCTTTTCACAATAATTTCAAGAAACTGCCATGTTTGCCTTTCAGAACAAACACGTTCAGCAACACAATCAAAAACCTTAGAAAGGAAAATGAGGAACTTACGATGCGGTATTTTTGTTCTGTATTTTTGTTTAAAATGTAGTACTTTTCAGGATGAGTGAATTTCTTGTTGTCGAATATATAATTTATTGTCGGAGCTGACATTTTGGTTTTATATGAATAAAACCATTATAACAATACAATTCTCATTCATACAAATATATACATGTAAACAGGTCCCTTTAAAGTTTTCAAAAAGCTAGTCTTTTCACAAAGTATTTTATTTAAACGTGACCCACGCTTCCAAAACATTCTAACAATAATCAGTTAACGTTGCCCACATTTACATTCGTTCCTTTGTATTTAGGATTCCAGAACTTACAAACGATAGGGACGAATATCACCTGAGGGAATTAGCCAAATATAAATCACAGGTTGAAGACGCTAGAAAAATGTAAGGACATTATATTAATATCTTACCATAGCGCAATCGGATTTGATTTAATCCTCCAACTTACCTCAAAGAGTACCAATATGTTGGACTTCTAAGTGTATGAAACACGTACACGAACAAAACCGAGTAATATGAAAGTACCTACGTATTTTATGCTATGGGTTATAGAGGGTTATAAAGGTTTAATCGTCTGAGCTTATTTTTTTTAAACAAATATTCATAATACCTTTCTCTTTTCGAAATTTAGTATAATAAGTATGCCATATTAAAGTAACAATATAACCTTTATGAGTATTATTGCATTATTCAATAATGTTAATTAATGTTTTAGAGAACGTGCTAAACTGAAAGAACAAGATAAGACGATTTGGGGTCTTCAACAGGCAAATGAAAATCTTCGGGAACGGTAAATTAACTTTTCGCGCTGTACATAACATTTTTTTAGGAAACTTATTCACAGCATTTTTGTTCATATTTCACAGATACTGCAACTTTAGGTAAAATTGTGTTGGTTTTGTCTTTTAGTTTACTCATAACATTTCATACTTATTGTTCTTGTTTGTTAGCCACAGTACGGTTGCTCTATTATAATAATTGGTTTTATTGACCAAACCAAATTTTAAAATCTTTCAATAAAAACTCAATAGCTGGACATTGCAGCTATAATTCAAATTCGTCCTTTTTCGTTAGTACCGTAGCTTAATTAGGTAGGAAAGCTGGTAGGACACACTCCGTGTCCTCACAAAATACAGCCTCAGGCGCGGAAGAACCTCATAAACTTCGCAATACAAACACACACGCACTTAGTTGATTTGTATGTTTTCTTGTTGTAATGAAAAAGGTAATAGAACAGTTTTATTAATAAAAACATTTAAAGCGGGACTGTACGATTTTGTCAAATAAAAATGAATTTATGTAAAATGTGTTAAAAATTAGTATACATATATTTCAATATAAATTAAAATAAAAGTTAAGAAGAACTTGTGTCGAAAAATGCGAAATAAGCCAGATATTTAAATCTGAAATTGAAATTGGCTTCCAGCCGAATTCTCCAGCATATATATAATGCATGTACAATGTGAGTCTAAATTTAGTTTTAGTGCAGATTCGTTCATACGACACAAAGACACAATTTTGTTTCCTTACAAATACGAGTAAAAGTGTCGGCATCGGCTTTATACAGCGCTAGCTTGTCTTTGCTGCATTTTATGAAATTCGTCTTCAATGTATAATTTTAATTGCCTATTTTGTTTCATCGAAACATAATTTTTTCAATATATTAAATTTTAACACATATAAAAATCGTACAGTCCCGCTTTAAAGGGAGACTGTACGATTTTCATATGTGTTAAATTGTAATATATTGATAAAAATATGTTACAATAACACAACATGGGCAAGAAAAAGTATTCATTGAAGACGAATTTCATAAAATGCAGCAAAAACCAGTTAGCGCTGGTTAAAGCCGATGCCGACACTTTTACTCGTATTTGCTAGGAAACAAAATTGTGTCTTTGTGTCGTATGAACGAATCTGCACTAAAACTTAATTTAGATTCACATTGTACATGCGCGATATATATGCTGGCGAATTCGGCTGGAAGCCTTATTCGATTTCTGAATTAAACATCTGGCTTATTTCGCATTTTTCGACACATGTTCTTTTTAACTTTTATTTTAATTTATATTGAAATATATGTATAAAAAGTGTTTTAACCATTTTGTATAAATTCATAAATATTTGACAAAATCGTACAGTCTCCCTTTAATTGCATTTCAGGCTTCACCAACTCGAATATGAATCAGAGGAGGACAAACAACAACTTAAATCTGAACATGAACACAATGTAGTGTAAGCAAGAATTCGAATGTCACTCTTAAAATGAATAATTATATATGCCATGTATACGGTCTCAGAAAAAGAATAAATACAAAAAGTTCAAATTAAATTAAAACTATTAAACCTATTAAAGCAATATCATCTGTAAAACTATAATATACATAAGTGTACTTTTGTTGTCAATCAGATAAGCGATGTAAATGTTGCCGAATACACATTCTTTGTTGTTCTGGGTTTTCGATCGTCATTAAATGTCGGAAATATACTACGAATGTGTTTCGTTGCAGACTTAAAAATAACGCCGCCAAACTAAAGCAGGATATCAATGAGCTTAAACAAGCGAATGAGGAGCTTAAACAAGCAAATGAGGAGCTTAAAGATCGGTGAATATTTATTTCGTTCAATTAAAATGTAACAATAAATAATACAAATTGTCAACTGTGGCTGTTTTTTTCAAAAGAATTTGTCCGATACATTGATTACAGAACTCATGAAAGCATTGAAAATTGACACATCAAATAGCATTGGTAAAATAATCGAAGTAAGTTGTAGATACCTTTTGAATTTGAATTAACCGTTGACCCACTGACGTGATGTAAAAAAGCTGCTGCTCAATGAGTATTTTAAGTAAAAAGCACAACTAATTGTTCCCTTTCGACTTTGTTAAAAATATGTACCACTGATCTCTTCTACAGTTGTCCTTCAATCTATGTAAGTATATTAATATTAAACACCGCCAACCCCACTAGATGAACTGATAAACCATGTAAACTTTCCTTTCGCTAAACTAGTTAAACACACTCGAGTGAAACACTTTGATTGAATGTTGCATAGATATTGTACAAAAATCCAATTGCTTTATAAAACTGTTATAGTAAGCAATGTATTTGATGACGGAAGATCGTATTTAAATTGAAACCGATAATTGCATGGTATCGACCTTCAGACTATATTTCTGTATTAGTTTAAGTGCTGTATTAGGAGTCAAGCAGCAGGAAAACATTCCCAACATTGCTGACCTCAGTGACATGAACAGACCCACTAAACTGGCGGAGAGATTTGAATATTTATATGATAATGAGTGGACCGATTACTTTGAAGTCCTTCACCAACAACATGGTATGGGCGAGAAAGAGGCCATTGAGCAGATGCTCCAAGTTTGTTTGGTAATATCTTATTATTGTAATTGTTATAACCGACTGTTATAAATTGAATTTGAAACACTGCAAATTGAGATATTACTAGGATGTCTTTTAAAAAAGAAAACTATAATTTAACAGACATTTATTACGAACATGTGGTCAACAAATATGGAGATAAATACTATTATGAATGCCTTGTACAAAGACGGTTTCTTTAAATCTATACATTACTGTCAAAATATGCCTATTTAAACCGTAAGTTTTGGTCATCCCGATAAACTAATGTTTTTTTTTTATCTCCGAAAATATGTTTTCATCATGTCATAATGTTTGAATATTAAACAGGACGCATTAAATATTTTGTTTTCATTGCCAAACGCTTACTACCAGTGAGTGTGTATTAATGGATTGACTGCACATCTGACAGTGATCTATTAAAATATTATAAATATGTATGAATTTACTGTAGAGTATGTAATTAACAGCTAAACTTTGAATTTGATTTCAGACAATATACCAGGAGTGCAGATCAAAGGCTTCAAACGATCTTCAGACATTGGCACAAGAACTAGGCATATTAGATAAGGTATGTTTTTTATTGACAAGCCCGCTTGATATTGTATGCATGCGTCTTGTATTTTCCGGGCTGTGACTTTGCTAATCATCATGTAATTTCAAAGTAAATTACCACAAATGACCAACATCATAAGACGACGTTCCGCGTGCAACATTCGTGGCCTTCCTAAAAGATCACTTTAAGAGATTAAAAGTCGATTTTTACTATTGAACAGCTTTTATGGACTGTTAATTCGTAATTCATCATGCAATTTTAAAATTACTTACCACAAATTACCAGCTTGAAGAGACTGCGTTTTGCAAGTAATACCCGTATCCATTCTTAAATGTTCAATGTTACACATAGAAGATAACGGTCATATTCGGCCATGCAACAGCTTTTCCTGACTGTAACTTTGTAATTCATCATTTAACTTTAGAAAAATTGTATTCCAAATTTCATCATATGGTGACAACGTGTCATGTTTTATAACCGTCTCCTTACATCAAAAGTCAAGGTCGTAATTCAATTATCAATCACACTCTCTTGACATGCTTTTTAATTGAAATATGTGTTATGTTTATACAGCAATGTAATTATTTATTCGCGAATAACAGTAGACATATGTCGGTAAAAATTGACCATAAAACATGCATATTTATTGTAATTTCTTCATTCATCAATTTTAAAATAATTTACCACACATGTTCACCGTATGGATGCGGCATCTTTGTAGCTCAATTGTTAAGGTCAAACGAATATGAGCATTATACAGCTAGTCCAGACAGGAAGTAAATCATTCATCATTGAACACAAACTAAAACAAGTAATGTGTTTATGAAACACTATGTCCCCTTTTAAGCAGTATGTTTGACCTTTGACCTTGAAGAATGACCTTGACCTTTCACAGCTCCATGAGATACACATGCATGTCAAATATCAAGTTGCTATCTTCAATATTGCAAAAGTTATGGCCAATGTTAAAGTTTGTGCAAACCAATAAACCAAAAAACAAACAAACAAACCAACAAACAAACAGACAGGGCAAAACCTACATAGACTGGGGGACTTACAAATCACAATCTGCAAATTGCGATTGTAAGACGCTCAAAGGCCAAGTAAAATCTTTAATGTTGTATATGAAATATAGTTCTAAAACCGTTAAACTATAACTTCATCATCTATCATTCAATTGTTAAAATAAGTTCTACAAATGTGCCACACTCATGTGCTGTGCCCATTGGGCAACTGTCATAAACTTAAGGTCAAATGAAAACACTTGAATTGTGCAGTTATATAATTATTGAAAATGGGCTCGGCATGTTTCCGACGGGCATCTAGCTGGTATAATTTTAAGGACCTTACACAAGTTGTCCTTTTGTAAACCGATTTCGGGAATTGTGTTTGAACATTTTCCTATTTACGAATAACTTGGTCAGTTAAAAAAGTATCAAGTATGATCGTATGTATTGAATTATTCAAAAGCGTAAACTAACCTTACATTGTGTCTTGTGGACAATGTAATTTCACCTTATTGACGCAATGAGATTGGAATATTCCAAATGTGTGAACCAATGCAAACGATCTTAAGGTGTAAGATATATTAATGGAATGGACTGAACTCATAATTGTTCAAGTTATAATCTTAACAATTACATGTTTCAAGCTGAGCTATTTTCATCACCATGGAAACTTAATAATTATTCAGTACTTAAAATACTAAAACAGATTTTGCACGAAATACATTTCAATAAGGGAAGCAAAGCAAACATTGGTCCACTTAAGATAAATATTGCATACTCTCTGACTTATTTTTGTTCTTGCGAATCTCGTATATGTTTTCCACATCTTACACTCTTCCTAAACTATTGATTTTTTTTTCATGCAGGAAACAGACATCCATTTTGTGAAAGATCTGAAAGAAAAGAGAAAGAGAAATTTCAAAAACGACATTAAGAGACTAAGACAGGTACACTTTTCCAGTAATTTTATTGCCTTTGATTGAACAATATTTGAATTTGTAAGCTTTGGTATCATATCTGCAAGATACGTTTCACGTAAGGTTTCACAGAAATACGCTTATTATTGCAGCATTTCAAACAATAACATTAATATGGTTTTAATCAGTTTAATCTTACAATAAACACAAATCATATCGATACTCGCTTCTCAACATTGGGAAAGCAATTATTTTAATTCTGAATGACACACGTTGTTAGGTTTTGCTCCAAAAAGACCTGGGAGCAAATCTTTTTCTTTTTTATTTTATTTTAAGCATATGGTATTATTTTGTTATGAAACATGTTAAAGTGAGACTGTACGATTTTGTCAGATATTTATAAATTTATATAAAATGTGTTAAAACTTATTTTACATATATTTCAATATAAATTAAAATAAAGGTTAGATTTTGCTCCAAAAAGACCTGGGAGCGAAATCGTTTTCTTTTTTTTTATTTTAAACTTATGGTATAATTTTGTCAGGAAACATGTTAAATAATACATATATTTCAATATAAATTAAAATAACAGTTAAGAAGAACAAGTGTCGAAAAAATTCGAAATAAGCAAGATATTTAAATCTGAAATCGAAAATGGCTTCCAGCCTTATTCGCCAGCATATATATATCATGCATGTACAATGTGAATCTATAATTAGTTTTAGTGCAGATTCGTCCATACGACACAAATACACAGTTTTGTTTCCTAGCAAATACGAGTTAAAGTATCGGCATCGTCTTTAACCATCGCTAACTTGTGTTTGCTGCATTTTATGAAATTCGTCTTCAATGTATAATTTTTCTTGCATATTTTGTGTTATTGTAAGATATTTTTATCAATATATTACAATTTAACACATATACAAATTTGACAAAATCGTAAAGTCTTCCTTTAAATGATATTGTTCAAAAAAAAAGATTATCTCTTAACTAGTCCCATTAAAGCGGGACTGTACGATTTTTACATGTGTTAAATTTTAATATATTGATTAAATTATGTTACGATGACTCAAAATTATACTTTGAAGACGAATTTCATAAAATGCAGCAAAGACAAGTTAGCGCTGGTTAAAGCCGATGCCGACACTTTTACTCGTATTTGTAAAGAAACAAAATTGGGTCTTTGTGTCGTATAAACGAATCTGCACTAAAACTAAATTTAGATTCACATTGTACATGTACTATATATATGCTGGCGAATTCGGCTGGAAGCCAATTTCAATTTTAGATTTAAATATCTGGCTTATTTCGCATTTTTCGACACATGTTCTTCTTAACCTTTATTTTAATTTATATTGAAATATATGTATACTAATTTTTAATACATTTTATAAAAATTCATAAATATTTGACAAAATCGTACAGTCCATCTTTAAACAATGATTTGCCTGCATTAAATATTTTCATAAAAAAAAAACGATTGTCTATAAACTAGTACCGTCAAGCAATTATTTGTCTGAATTTGACATATGTTCTTTCATTGGTATCAACAGCCTATGGAAGAAAAGGTCCGCATAATAATTAAAGACAGAACTAATGAAAAGGCTTTCGCAGAATTCTGGACAAAATGTTTGGAAATATGTTGGTTGATGGCCATACAAGATCCCCCTGTTTCTATGGAAACAAGTACAGGACGACTTGGCGAATTATTCAATGCTACTTTCTATAGGCCTTATACAAAATCAGGAAAGTACGTTGAATTCATTGTGTGGCCAGCATTGCGATTGACGGAAGATGGTTCTCTTTTGTGCAAAGGGGTTGCCCAAGGTACATCTGTCAGCGGAAAAGAAAAAGATGATTCAAACCGAATCGTCCAACGCCCAACAAGAAAGAAAAGCGCAATCAGTCAAAGGTACAGCTAATAGCGCCACTGTTGTTAAGCATAATACTTCGATACTGGTTGGGTCTTTAAGGATGAAGCCTATTCCCGTTGACATTAAGACAGTGAAGTAAGTTGTTAGTAATTTTCAATATTTCTAAAATTGACATTTTATCCATTCACTTATATATCGAATCCATTGGAAAAATAGCATGTGTTAGGATGCTGGAAACGGAAGCTGAAACTATAGGAATTACTAAAGAAAGGTGTAAAGGAGTTTACCAGCTCATAGTTTTATTGCTTATTTGTTTATGTATTTGTATCAGGTTTAGGTAGTCAGTAATACTTTACTTATTTTAGAAGTTGTATCAATGTAAACAGAACTGTTTATGGTTATTTTATTTGATATTTTGTATATGGTTTTATCGTTTGATTACTTGACATATAAACGATTTGACCAAAATAGTTTGAAATCGACTAGTTGATTTTGAACAACGTTGTATCAATAAGCTACTGAATTAATTTATATATGTCAATCTCGCATAAATGGGGCGGCAGAAACGATCACATTCGAGTGTACCGTAAGTTTTGTATGTGTGTGTGTTTTCATGACTGATATCCATTTTGGGAAATGATGGTCATTATCCTCTCTTAGCTATGATGGTATTATCCTCGCTTAGCTATGATCGTGTAATAAAATATGCAATGGTAACAATATTATAGTAAAAGCATGTCATGCATGTAAAGAAATATTAAACTATATATATGGTATGTAAATTCGCAAAATTTAAAATAACTGAGACTATGGAATACGCAGTGTTTTCTACTATCAAGCTAGTCGTTTTACAGTGCATTTCGTGTAGTTTTAATAGTACATTGATTGTGCACAGTACACACAAAACATGAAACAATAAACTATATTCGTTAAATAAGCACATACATCAGCTTTGAAATAACGATTTCATAAATATTCTTGAAATAAAATTATGTTGTGTTCTTGGTATATAGGATTATAGAATTAATCATAATACCCAATCATTGCATATTTTCAAGTCGGTTTATACAGAAACACCAACGCCAATAGATACCATTTAGCTATCTATATTTTGTGGTGTGCAAAGACAAAATGGATACAAATGAATCTAATATATTGTACGAGCGTTCCTGTGTATATGCATCATACTTATAACGTATTTTGTGTTTGTTACGAAGACATTAAAGGAGCGATAGTGCGTTTTATACAATTGTAATATGATAGGTATGAACTTTGAATTAAGACAACCATTACATATGCGAGAAGAGAAGGCTCGCACATTATAGTTTAACTGTTATTGTCGCATACGATTCAAGTATATATTTGTTCAGATATTTTTATAATCTTTGAATGTTAAGTGTATTTCATTTCTTGACAGCTAAATATCTTTCTATATCTTAATATTAAATATCTATTAAAGTATATATGTTTTCTTACTTATAATAAAGTTTTACTAACATATTCTGTAGTCAGACAATGTGTGTCAATAAAGTATATATTCATGAATCAGTCGTTATCATATTCAGTTTAATTATGCATAACGTAGTATATATTTTCACATTCTCCTATGCTATGTGAATTTACAAGAGTGCACAATTTTGAACGAAACGTGACTCACGGACTATTTGTCATATGCCGATTAGAGACGGAAAATGCGAATAAAATGGAAGACATGTCTACGAAAAGCGTTCGCGTGACTGTGCGCAATTGTCCTTTGATATATTAATAACACGCATTTGACACAAAACGGTAAGAATTGCTAAATTGTAAAGCTACAATACTAGAGGCATATACAGGTATTATTACAAATACAGCCACATACAACAGCACGTGTACACTATGGGTACGATAATATGCGAACTTTGGCGACAAACACAGACGATGTAATCCGGGGCGATAAGGTGATAAGCGAGTGTACTGTAAGTTTGAAATGTGTAAACTGGCATAAAATATAACATGTTTATTATCGCCTTGTGCAGAGTTTTAGAGCATGCGCTGAGTCTGTCGGAAGCATGGCGACGTATTGTAGATTTTCAAACACAAGTTAAAACAATAACAACACAATATTGGTATTATTTTCCCCAGAACAATTATCAGGAGTTAAATGATTGTTACCATTCGTTATTCTTCTATGTTAACGGCATGCGACTGTTTGGTTTTACATGAGAAAACAAAGACCACAAAGATAAGCATAATATATTATAAATGCTGAGGTCACTGTCTTGATTAAACTCCTTTTAAAATGCATTATATTTTCCAAACCAATACAGTCATCTCTTGTTGTATTTCAAGCCATACTGGAATACGTGGAAATGAAAAAGCTGATGCCATAGCAAAGGAGTATCTTGATCACCCAAATCAAATAGTTATGTTAAACCAGTAATACATACATTATAACAGTAAAAATGGCAAACAATTTTGATAATTTCTCTTAACAAATTACGTAAAATAAAGTCTACTTTTGATTCTGGAATATCGTTTATTTTTTTGGACAGAAATGATCAAATTGTATTAACGCGCTGCAGAATTGGACATACATGTTTGACACATTCGTACCTTTCTGAAAGAGAAGAATAACTTTCGTGTTGACCGTGCAATGAGTACTTCACTGCTAGGCATATGCTTATTAATTGCACCGACATATTGTAAATTATTGAAATATACTTCGAAGTGAAGTCATTGACAGACCTTTCGAAACAGTGCCATTCTATATAAAATTAATATGTTAAAAGTGATTAATACGTTAAACGTGTACATTAATAGTGTTATGTTCCAAACGTATTGCTGCACAGTTGTAAACTACATTGTTAAAAAACGTGTAGATACATCGTGTGTAATAACTACACTCCCAAATATGTCAACATAAAACCCGCATTTAATGTGGTTATTATTAAGTGTTAAGCATCTTTACATCCCTTTGAAGGTTAAAGCTATTGAATAAAACAAAAACAACATTTCAACATTTGTCTTTACCGGTATTTATGTGTGCGTCGTTTTGTTGAATATTTTCAACTGTTTACTTGATAATTCTCAATAATTTCACCACTAAACACTTAACGGACCTGTTGAAATATTTTCTTTTATTTTCTTTAAACAAAATTCCATTCAATGTATTTACCTACAATACTATAACATTTGAAATGGTCTAAAATGAGTATAATAGAAGGACGAAATTGAATAAAAAATGGTTTGACCGGGATTCAAACCCTTCAAACATTTGAGCTGAGTAGGCGCTACAACGGGGTCGTTGAGACGATTAAAACGAGTAGCATATTGTAAACTGTATTTCAGTAAAACACACATTTAATCGCTGAAAAGCGTTACAATTGTTTATGTTTTTCTTAATTCCAATCAATCCGATAATACATAAAACATAAGACAGAGTTTAACCTTCTTATTGTCGGGAGATTTATAATGCTTGCTTGAGAACACATTGAAATGTATACAATATTTTTTTTAAACAAAGACATTTTGCCAAACTGTAAACAAGAACCATACACAAAATGTATGTTTAGGGGAATACAGTCAATATGCCGCTTTGCAAGAAAAAGAAACATGTATAAAGGACTGTATCTGTTTTTGAAACGTGGAGCTATAGCAACGGATTTTAATTCTAGCAACATAATTGTTACAAAGACAGATTTATTATTCAACCCCGAATTAAAATAGAGTTTAGCGTATCGCATATATTGTTATGATCCCACAAAGTGGAAGGCATAAATTCGTGCACTTAAACACTTTTCTTGTACACTTCTACAACGCCGTTCGTACGTTCCGCTAATTGTATTAAAAACTCCTCTTTAACTGCATGATAAAGTTCTTTCAATCATGAATGACTTACATTTATACACCCTCAGAAACCAGATTTTCGTTTTGTACATTCTTTTGTTTTTCAATAATACACGTCACAATATTAATGAATACCGTTAAGGCCATCGTGGTTACACATTAAAATCCAGAGGGCGACAATTCGAGAGTGCGAAAATACGATGACGACAGTGCGACAATACGATGGCGACAGTGTGATAGTACGATGGCGACAATGCGATAATATGATGACGACAATGCGAGAGTGCGAGAATACGATGACGACAGTACAACAATACGATGGCGACAGTAAGACAATACGATGGCGACAGTACGATAGCACGATGGCGAAAATGCGAGAGTGCGAGAATACAATGACGAGAGTGCGAGAATACCATGACGACAGTTAGACAATACGATGGCGACAGTGCAATAGTACGATGGCGACTGTGCGATAATACGATGACGACAGTGCGATAGTACGATGGCGACAATGCGAAATACGATGACGACAGTGCGACAATATGATGGCGACAGTACGATAAGACTATCGCATTGTCGCCATCGTGCTATCGCATTCTCGCCATCGTACTATCGCGTTGTCGCAATGTCGTCATCGTATTCTCGCATTGCCGTCATCGTATTATCGCATTGTTGCCATCGTACTATCGCACTGTCGCCATCGTATTGTCGCACTATCGTCATCGTATTCTCGCACTTTCGCATTAACGCCCTCTGGATTTAAATGTGTAACCACGATGACCCTAACGGTATTCCGTACAATATAGTCTGCCAAATGTTGTATAATTATTCGACACCGCTTAAACGGCTTCGCAAATTAAGCTCAAATTTCGCATGTGTCTGATATATGCATACCGTAAATTTATTCATGCTTATCCTTGTCCGCGGGTTATTTACGCCTAGTGGGTACCAAGGTTTACGTAGAAGGCTTTTGTGTGTACATACTTCCTTGTAAGCGTTTTGAGGTAAGTTGGTTTAAGTAAATCAATTTGGTAAATAATTGTGAAATCATGTAAAGTTTTCAAATATGTGAATGTTCTAATTAACAAATCATGTATTAGAACAAGTAGTATGTTTTTAATAATTATGATTTTTCATTTAAGAATCGCGTTGTTTGCAGCAGACATTCACTTTCGTTTTACACTTTCCTCGTTGTGTTCAAATCTATCATATGTATTTGATAATGTTATTCAATCAATCTCATTTGTGCAAGGGCGTTATGGTGAAATCTCCAAGCGATTACCATTGTAAACTGAGATAATTTGTTGCTCAACGAAATGGGTTCCTCGCCGTCGAAGGATAAATATAGGAGCAATAAACCAGCACCCGAGTTTGTAGACATAAGGAGTGAAGTAGTTTACACGCCTCATTATGAACGGAATCAACCTCATTATTGGCAGTACCAACCCATAGTTTATACTGACAACAGTCATGGTTGGCAATCGAGACCATCTGAAAGATTTTATACATACAATCCGAATTCGACCAAGAACTCATGCTATGCAGACAACGATTGGGTCCCCCAATTCACTATTCCACCGCAACATGTATATACAGAATTTAAAAGAACAGATCGAGGACATTATGGTGCTATATCCCCTTATTACACGGCATATGAACATGCTGGTTACAGGTTAGTTCAAGTGTTTATGTATAGCAAGCATATCAAAATAGTTGCCCTTGAAATGTTCGCATATCGGTGTCGAAGAATTGTCTGTGTAAAGAATGCAGGTGCATGATAATCTTTGTTTGTTTACACTGAAAATGCAACATCAATAGACGGTATTATAACCGGTTATGACTATACACACATTTTACAAAGACGCAATTATACTTTATACATTACACTACGATAGGGCAGTTATCTGTTGTTTTCTATATATAATGTGATATATATGCCCACACGGCTGTGTAGTTATGCTACATATATATAATGTAAAGCTTCTGCAGGTTTCACAATGAGGTTTAAATAATCACGAATACGCTCTCGCGATCCTAGAATAAACCCATTTCCTGTAATATATTTATTATTTAAAAGCAGGCACAATGCTACCAAACAGACTGCGGATCAGCGTTTATGGCCTGATGAAAGGTCATCGCTACAAAAGGAAGTTAAAATCCTTCAAGATAGGTATGTAACATTAATTCAAAACAATGGATCACGAAATGTATGCTCAATACTTATTAAATGGCTATATCCTCGAGAAGGAAAATGCAACTCGGGTGACCATTCAATGTATTATAAAGCACTCTCAACTGCAAATCGTATTATGTGCCGCTCAACTTACAATCACTTATCGTATACTGTTTCGCCATTATGTGAATTGAGTTACATGATACGTGTGATCATACATATTCACTAGTTGTTTGACATTTTCGTATTAAGAAGTCCTCTTACAACATATTTATTTCATGAACATATCCAGATATCGACATTATGGCTTATATTGTATAACAGTTTGTTCACATAAACAAAACTCTATTTGTTTGAATTTTTTTAAATATTGAGCGCGACTATCTGTATGGTCTGGCTTCTCATATTGGCTGGTACTTGTTTTTTCTCATTGCTGAAATTATTTCATTTCAGACTGCATACACAGACAGATCAGAACAGCAGCTGCAAGCGAGAATTTTCAAAACTGAATGAAGATGTCCGAAACCTCGACGCGCGGTATTATACATTTTTACGGTTTTGCATGTGTATTCGCAATCTTAAAAACAATGTCACAGAAAGTTTATTTCATTTATATGTGTAATTTATTTCAATATTGTATTATCATCACCGCCGAAAAGGCGTTGTGCTATGGAAATGGTAGGCCTGATTCCGGCAGTGCATGCATGGGTGCGTGCTTCCGTCATCAACAGACTGCTGTGTGTTACTCCTCCTACGTTTTGCATGCGATTATGTCAAACGTTTATTGAATAATTGACTGCAACTGCTGTAAATCGAATTGCGATGGTCTCAAGATTTGCTATATTTTAAAGGAGTTAGTGTCCTTTCTTTACACGTAAAAGCTTATGTCCTTACCTACACCTACACATTGCGTGCGATTTTCTTCAATTTTGTTTTACCTAATAATGATATCGTTCTGGCGCATTGGCGGATTTGAAGGTCGCCAATATGAGAACACTCCAACACGACAGGAAAGCTCGCAAACTACACTCTTATCGTAGTTGCGCCTTACTGGCGGGTATATGTGTTGTTCTATCGTGTTGGCGTGTTGGTCGCTTTGAATTTCGCCATCACAACATGTGAAAAAGACTAATATACCCGCCAAAGATAAAAACGGCGACAAAATTAATAATTCTTGCATTGTCGCATTTTTTGTTGTTTTTTGCACATATATTTGTCGGTCTTTGGTATAGGCTTGTTTGCGGGTATGATAGTCGCCAACACGACAACACGTCAGAACGACTTATATACCCATTAGAACGATGTAAAGGGCGACATGCGTCATAATTGCCGAATTTGCGTACTTTATGCTTATTTGGCGGATATATTTGCCGTGCACTCGTTTTTGTGTTTTGGAATCCTTTTTCCATGGTGCTTATTTGGCGGATATATTTTCCGTGCACTCGTTTTTGTGTTTTGGAAACCTTCTTCAAATCCGCCAACATCACAGAACGATATGGCGAAATCAGACACCATATACAACGCACATTGTCAAGATTTCGCGTTTAAAGCGGGACTGTACGATTTTTACATGTGTTAAATTTTAATATATTGATTAAATTATGTTACGATGACTCAAAATAGGCAATAAAAATTATACTTTGAAGACGAATTTCATAAAATGCAGCAAAGACAAGTTAGCGCTGGTTAAAGCCGATGCCGACACTTTTACTCGTATTTGTAAGGAAACAAAATTGTGTCTTTGTGTCGTATGAACGAATCTGCACTAAAACTAAATTTAGATTCACATTGTACATG
>VMBQ01002299.1:83195-135920 GCA_007657795.1 Dreissena rostriformis
ATCCGGTTGTCTTGTAGTTTTATGTTACAAATGACTATGTCACTGCTACCTTTTGTGTTGCATTGCCAGTGACATCGTCCTTTTTTCCCTTCTCACTTTTCTCAATGTCCTCCATGACACGTGATGCACTATATTAAACGACGTTCAAAATTGTTATTCAAAATTATCTGGCCACCAAGAACGACAATGTGCGGATACTAAATTTAATAATTATTCCATATACGAGTAACACCAGAATGAAAAAGCGAAGCGATACGCTTAAACAGTAACATTTCGAATTACGTTACAAAACGTGCATGCACACAGCAAATTGGAAGCTATTTTAGGCGTAATTGACGGGAAAGTTTAATCTCAGTTAAATATTGTAAGTATTCTAATAAACAGAATGTATAGTGTCTATCTTAACCAAAAATAATACATGTAGAGTTAAAATAAGAGTCGTGTGTATACAACTATATCAACATTTATTTTAACACATCTTTGAAAAGGGCAAGTACGACCGAAAGAAGACAACAGCAGAAGATGTTAGAACTTCAACAAGAATCAGACGACCTTCGGACACGGTAGGACGATATAATGTTTAACACGCGACACTTGCGTTTCCGTTATTATTGAAGACATTTACTGACATTCTTCAGTATACGGTGATACGAAACATATCCCACATAAAACGCAGTTTCTTAGCAACACCTATATTGAATGGTGAAATGTCACTTAACAAAACATTAACGCAAACAGTCGACATTTTATTATTTAAGAAAAAGTAAACTTCTCTGATGGTCTTTAAGTGACCGACCAGTAAGTCCTTACACAAAAGACCAGTCTTAAATTGTTTTTTGTTTCAGTGTTAAGTTTACGATACTAATTTCAAGCCCTATGACTAAATTTGAAGAAAAGTATTTCGTCGCAGCTTCTTAAGTCCTCGATTTAAACTTTATGTATCTATACAGATTAGTTGTGTTCTTCCATAGAGGATAAAACAGGGTCCTTCTTGAAATTTTCGTTATTGCCTGAATGAATAATGCTCAACTGGTGATCGGTCTGCCATGATAACAATATGTATACATTGAAACATGCATTTTAAGGGCCTTCTTAAAATACTCAAAAAGTAATCATAATAATGTCAGTTATCATATACATATTAAAATGTTATCGTCGTCATAAATTACCATGGAATTATATGCAAACTTCTTTATCTACATACATATTCATTTATTCCCAGTAAACCACATAAGACCAGTGGTTATTTTTCCAGTAATAGACTACGAATACTACTCGTATTAGAATTTTATTGAATCCAAATCGTCGATTCTAAGTTTAAGTTCTGTGTATGGGGCCAAGCTGCAGGACAACAACGCCAATATTGCTGACCTAAGTGACAAGAACAGACCAACCAAACTGGCGGAGCGGTTTTCTGAGCTGTATGACAATGAGTGGACAAATTGCTTCGAGGTTGTCAGCAAACGACATGGTTCTTCAGAGAAGGACACAATTCAAATTCTGCTCAAAGTTTGTCTGGTAATTTGAAATTCAGATCAATTAGTATGCATCATCGTAGTTTATTCGCTTTCGTGTAAAAAACTGTAAACTGTTAACTGATGTTTTCGATTACAAAGTCTTTGTAAAAATTCAAAGCCTGTTGGGGAAAACGTTTATTATCACTGCTAGCCAGTTAAAACTTTCAATGGAAACGCTTAAAAGGTTTCGTTTACTCAATACAAATGAGATTTAAAGGCATTGTATTATTATGTTCAAAGTTAGCGATATCACACTTTGCAAACATTCGGTAAATAAAGATGGCAACCTGTTGTGTTTTAATTTGAGGTATGGTCAAATAGTGTTGTGACAGTCACGTGCAAGTAACGTCCTTTTCCAGACAATATACGAGCAGTGCAGGGCAACAGCCGCAGCTGAACTGACAGAACTGATAAGAGCCATTGATCCATTCAATGTTGTAAGTCGTATTAAAAGCAAATGTGTATGTATCTTAACCACGTGTTTCCATAATCTTGTCAAGGATGATACCTTCAAACTGAAATTGTATTGGTTGTGTTTTCGTTTTGAATTGAATCTCAGTTTGAAACTTGTGTAGTTTATCTTGAATACATGCGTATTTAACTTGATGTCAATATTACACTAATATTGGGTTGGGTCGTTGTTGCCTTAGTTCGTTTGTGATGTTCATGCATCTTTACTCTAGAAAGAACCCGTTCCGATGCTTAAAAACTTGAAAGACAGTAGAAAGAAAAACTATCAAAGCGGCATCAAGCGAATCGAAGAGGTAATGACTATGAACACACTAAGTTATATTTATTTTCAAACTTGATATAATTGCAACACAAAGATTATAAGCCGATTTGCGCCCAGTTGAACAAATACATAACTATTGAGTTAATCTAAGCATTTCATAGGTTTATTTAATAATAATGAACGGTAATGTACAAACACATTTACATCTAGGCACTTTAAAATATTAACATCCATACATGGTAATTATTTTAAACCATTTCAAACATGTCAATCTCGATGTATTCTCTAAATAACTTATTTACTAGCATAATTGTATAAGAAGTATGCATTCTTATTTATAATAGACGATAAAACCAAGAATAGCAGATCTTTTTAAGACGGATTTCGATGATTTCGATGTCAAAGAATACTGGCACAAATGCTCGGACATATGTTGGCTCATGGCCATACAAGATCCACCGGTTTCAATGGAAACAAACGCCGAGAGAAATGGTGAACTCTTTGATCACGGAAGGTATCGACATTACACCAAAGCCGGAAAATACATTGACTTTATTGTGTGGCCTGCGCTGAATGTGACCGCGGAAGGTTCTATTCTTTACAAAGGCGTGGTCCAGGGGAAAGATACTCCGTAAATGAAAATGTAAATATTGTTGCAAAGATATGCTTCACGTTTCTTGCGCAATTATAAAGCAAAACAGCGTTGTTTACGTTAATGGCTTCAGAAACGAAACAAACAAATAAGAAACGGACCTTAATTTAGTTATAAAAGATAAATTGAATCTTGGAAATATCAGCTTTTGCTTAGATTAAGTGTTCAAATATCACAAAAGTAAGTCTAATTTGGTTTAGGAAAGCAAAGCTTATTCAGCAGTCAAAGGGAGTTAACTACCATTCTATGTTATTTTGTTATTTCCATAAGCTGAATCTACATTATGCAATATTTGAAAATCTATTATTACAATTCATATCCGAAATTCAAATGACTAAACTATAAAAGACAATTACACATAAAGAAATACAGTACAGACTCGAATGGACCTCATACGTTGTATTATAACATATCATATATATCCAAGATATACAATTTACAACTATATATTTGTATATATCAGGTTAGTATATCAACTAGTATATGGCTGATTTAAACATGTAAATTAATAGATACATATAATCATAATCAAGTTCAATTTTTCTTTGTATTTTGTTGTTAGGGTTTTTTTGATTTGTTTAGAAATTTGTTTAACTTTGTTTAATTACCTTTATATTGTGCAACCTCATATTTAAACAAAACTTTTGAACACATACAAATTATACGGCGAATCTATGTTCTGTTGTCAGTTGTTATAAGATAACAATAATTAAGTTGATAAAGGTACTGGTAACCAAATAAATATGATTATTATGTTCATATTTTTTTTTTGAATAATTATTTCTAAACAGAGTTTTGCTTGCTTGTGCTATTGTCTCTCGTGTTGTTATAGGAAAATAGGTGTTTACTGCATTTTATCATATTATATTATAATATATTATAATATAATTATCGATCACAACGTTTATTCTTTCTACAATGTATTTGAACTATATCCTGACAAGTGTTTCGCGTGTTTTAAATATGAAAATATATTTTATTCAAACACTTAAATTTATAACTCAAAACTGATGTTGTCTCTCTTTTTGTCTTCACATTGTATAAAATCAGCATATGCAGTTAAATATGATTATAAATAGTATAATTTCAATGTATAAATCGGATTATAAACGTGAATAACGCATGCACAATGAACCGCGTACTTTCGGTAAAATGTCTTTTTGATTGGAAATTCCATTACGTCGATAATAACATTCATAATGTAGTTTATAACAGGTACAGTTATACAGAATCGACTGAACATGTAACAATGAACATATTTATCTAACCTTTATCATCATTTTTAAAAGGTCCGTAAAGACGGCTTAGTAGACGGTATTATATCTATAAAAAAAAAATACATTTTGTTATATTTTGATTTCATTATTGCTTAACACGCGGGTCTGGTTTTCAGAAAATGTTTTCTTTTTTATGTTATGTTGATAAGTACTTTCTGCGTTTAAATATAAAAGCCACACACCTTGAAATGAAGTACATGTTAATCAATACATATAGATGAAATTTGAAAGTGTGCACAATTTTCGTTACATCTTTAGCCTAGTTAGCAAGTAATTTATTATTTTTCAACAGGGAATTACCGCTTTTAAAACCGAAAGCAGGATTTCTATATTATACGTCCATTTCGACAAACGCGATTATTTTTAAGTTTTAAAGCGCAAAAAAGACGGATTTCTACCGTTTAACCACCAGATATTTTCGAATTGGCATAGATAAAATTAAATCTATAGCCTAGTTAGCAAGTATCTAATTATTTTTCAAACGGTACCGCTTTTAAAACCGAAAGTAGGATTTCTAGACGTACACGTCCATTTCGACAAACGCCATAATTTTTAAGTTTTAAACCGCAAAAAGACGGATTTCTACTTTGTAACCACCAGATATATTCTAATTGGCATAGATAAAATGTTTCTTATTTATACCTACATTTACTATGCCAAATAAGGTGTGTTGCTTTATAGGGAGACTGTACGATTTGTATATGTGTTAAATTTTAATATATTAATAAAATTATGTTACGATGACATAAAATAGGCAATAAAAATTATACATTGAAGTCGAATTTCATAAAATGCAGCAAAAACAAGTTAGCGCTGGTTTAAGCCGATGCCGACACTTTTACTCGTATTTGTTAGGAAACAAAATTGTGTCGTATGAACGAATCTGCACTAAAACTAAATTTAGATTCACATTGTACATGCATTATATATATGCTGGCGAATTCGGCTGGAAACCTTTTTCGATTTCAGAATTAAATATCTGGCTTATTTCGCATTTTTCGACACATGTTCTTCTTAACTTTTATTTTAATTTATATTGAAATATATGTATAATAAGTTTTTTTTACACATTTTATATAAATTCATAAATATTTTACAAAATCGTACAGTCTCCCTTTAAGTAATAATCCGTCAACCTGCCCATTTATGGATACATTGACGACATATTGACAGTTATAATTTAATGTCTGAGTTTTTCTCTGCGCATTGTTTCGTGCATTATCAATATTGCTAGTGATTATAGGCTATTTCAATTGCATCGATTTGTTTCGCGGTACGTGTTATTCAATAGCCTATTCAATATTGTTAAACGTGGCACATTCAGTTAACGTTTACATTATCGCTTTTTCGTTTATGCAACGATTGGTAACTCATTTATTATTGATATGAAAACAAAATCAATCGTATCGTTCTGTGAACATATTTACACAAGTGACTACATAGTTTCGCCAATCATAATGCGAGACAAGAAAGGATTGAATATGGATATGTATCCAATACAGGACAATATTAAAAAGGGCACATACAGTGGTAAGTGTTTTATTATGAACGGCACTATTTATACCGACAGATTTACTTTGATTGTTAATTTATTTCAAATGGCAATTTATATATACACATGCATGCTGTGAAAGAGATCATTAAATGTCTGATAAAAATATGAGTGTTCATATGATCGATATATCGTAACGTCGTTAAAGGAACTTTTTCACAGTTTCGAAAAATGACAAAATAAAATGAAAAATACAGATTCCAAAAATAGTGTATGCATTGCATTAAAATCATTAATAGAAAAAACAAATCTCTTGATGTAGAAAAAATAACGGTTCGTAAATTGATAAAAATCAATTGAATCGGTAAGTTAGTCTAGAGTGTTTAACGCTGTTGCTAACACTTTTCATCGGTAAATGTGGATGTATTCCACGCGAGTTCTCTCCTAAAGATTCCACGTTGTAATCCCGGACAGGGCAAACTTATTATTCAACATTTTGTCTTGCTTTTATAATTATTTAATAATATTGTAAATAATATACTTGTATATGTAAATTTATAAAAATGACATTTCCTAAACATAACGTAAAGTGTGAACAACTTCCTTTAAAGTCTTTATGCCACTGTACAGTACGTTTTGTGGATATTGTCGTTGCATGCGGAAACAGATTGCAAGATCTTTATGATCTGAGAGAATAGTAGGTAAGTTTTACGAATTATTTGAATCTAAGGACAATGCAAAACTAAATGTTACACGAGCTGTGACGCAAATCATACAGAGTCGAAAATCGGCACATTACACACCATACAAACAAACATAAGTCACAATGTATATGAAGTGCGCGTGTTTTAACCTATGCATATTATAAGCTGCTAGAATTATATTATCTTTTCTTAATGATTTGAATTTTAAAGGAGCTTGTTCACATATATCTGTATTGTTGTTAGTTTTCATCGAAATCCTTAAACAGTCAGATTAAAGCATATGGACTGATACGGAGATAATTAATACAAACATTTCTACTGCATGAATCTAGCCATCGGTATCAACAGTCGAACATGTTATCAACTCCAACATTTCGACTTGTACTTTGATTTGAAAATTGTTAAATCGTATCTTCTAAACGCCGCTTTATATTGCTTTTAATTTAAATGGTTGTTCACTTATTTACAAAATAACGTTAATGTTTGATACATTTGGTTTGGTTTGGTTTCTATCTCAACGTTTTCATATGCTAACTGTTATTGTTGAAATCCAAGAACAAACCTCTTTAATTAAATATTTAATATTGGTATAAAAGGCGGTTGCAATAACGCAGAACCTTTTCAATAGTGTCAGGTTTATGCTCGATCACACGCATGGCTACACGTCACCCGCTAAGTTGTACACTTAATCGATAGAGAAGTGTATGTTTATTAAACGTAAAGTTTTTCGAATAAGAAGTAATCAGTTTTACCAAATAATTTAAAATTATAAGTGTGAAAGCACTATCACGTGGACATATATAATCTTATAAGCGCAAGCAGTTTGTGCAAACTTTGAAAGAACGTTAACTGAAGGCACATTGATTTACGTTTGTTATAAGCTATACGGATAGATATCGATTAATACTTAGAAATCTTGGAAGTACAATATCTTTGTCCTCGTCGTTCTGATTGTATATATTGCTACAATGTGACCAATATTATATTTAAAGAAATAAAGGTTGTTTTCCTCAGATAACCAGCCAATTTATGTCATGTTACATATCCCATACAATCAATACATACATCATGAATGCTTGTTTGTTTGCCATATAAATAACTGCATTTTTATCCATTTACAGTTATGCTTTATATATGGTTAGATTTGACAATATTTCGTTATGACTAAGTTGAAAAAGTATTCCATACATAGCTCTTAAATGCTATCGTATATGTCTATGTATATGTTTAATTTCAGAATCGCAATAATCTTGGGAGGTATTCGCTTCTAGTATTTACTTCTTAACGTGACATAAATTAATCGAAATGACTGACCAAACATCTAACAGACAATATGATAGTCAAAAAGTACTGCGACTGCCAGATGTCCACAGTCTAGACTCAAGACGAGCCCGGAACAGTAGCGACAGGTCTGACAGTAGACAATTACGTGACCAGGGATACCAAAATGAGGAGAGTCGTTCGATGCATAATCGTCCATTCTATCAAGGCAATCAAATGGTACATAACGGACACGGAGTGCTCAACAGAAATAATGGCGAATATTATGATTCTAGATCGAAAGCGCTCACGACACACCGACAGGAAGACGCCTTCATGTACGTCTGCGTCTTTTGTTTTACAACAGTATAAATGTTCTCCATATATATATANGTAAATCTTCAGCTTGATTGCTAATAGCTAAGATAAGTGGAGATAAAGAATACAATACATAACGAACGTATTGTGTCAGTATGTATGCATACAATAATTACACTGACTTATTTGTATGTCATTTGTGAATGTAGAATAGATCAGAAGAACATTTTTATATGTACTTATTTCTCCTGTCTCTTTTATTTTGTTTCGACATGCCTATGCCTTATTATTGTTGTTTGTTTTCATCAAATGATCAGCAATAAAGGTGACCATAGAAATTTATCAACATATGCTCGCATGTTTGTTATCACTACAACCACATGATAAATGAAATTAACCGCTAGGGTATGAGGAAATATATAATTGTGTACTATTAGCAGCAGCAATAACATAATCAGAGGTAGCAGCAGTGTGGTGATTTTTGTTGTTGTTGTTGTTGTGTTAAATTATAAGTTCTTGTTTCACGACCAGCATTTTAGAATGGAAGGCCGAATAGCTGAATACGACATTGATAATTCATACCCTTAACCATGCTTTCTATATTTCTCGTTTTTTTATCAGGTATAATAGGACCGAGAAAGAACTTCAACAAAGAATTGTAGAACTTCAAAAAGAATGTGACGACCTGAGAACAAGGTTTGCAGACCTTAATCGCGTTTATGTTTAACACCAGAACGCACGTAGACATTCCATCTCAAATTCAAATGTGAAATTCGTATATTTTGATTTTTAACAAGCTATAATGTATTCCCAATATCATGTGTGTATCATGTACCAGAACTAAACATTGTTAGACTTTGATTTTCCGTTGATTGTTAGATTAAGTGCTGTTTTTGGAGCCAAGCTGCATTCGAACAACCCAAACATTGCCGACCTTAGTGACAGGAACAGACCCACGAAACTGGCGGAGATGTTTTCTGAACTTTATGACAATGAGTGGACCAACGCCTTCGAGGTTCTCAGAAAACGATCTGGCAGTACAGAGGAGGACACCGTCCAACGGTTGCTTCAAGTTTGCGTGGTAATCTCTATAGATATCTATCAACAAAGAGTTTACGTAATGTTTACAATCAAACAATATGTATGCATTTTGGAGATGGTGGAGTCAGTAAACTGTTAACGGTCCACTTTTTTTATCATACACATAGATACAAAATGTTATGACACGTTTATGAATGGCTATCTTATTTAAAAATACTAAAGTATACTTGTTGTCCCTGCATTTCGCAAAAGTGAAGCCGTTCTGCAAAGTTATTCTCCGTATCTTGCACATATGTTGAATCAGCTTACACAAATTATATAAAAGTATATAAAAATCTCAAAGTTAATTTAAAAGTACAATAACATGTAGGTTAATAACGGTGTTAATATAATTGCACAATTCGAATACATGTACATTTTATTTTTCAGACCATATACAAACAGTGCTGGGAAACGTCTTCACGAGAATTGCAGAACCTTACCCGAGCAGTAGAAATATTCAGTCCTGTAAGAACGGCTTATAATCGTTTAAGAGACCTATTGATAGACCGACAAGTTCTTGAAAAAATTGTCGTGATACGAATGACAATTTCACCGGTTGAATTCGATATAAAGATTTAGCTTTGGTGTCATTGCCCATAAACTCAGTAATTGTTAATTGTGGATAGATGCGTAAATCTAGTATTGTATGATGAATACAACATAACATGAATGTATGAATGAAACTCGAAAGTTTTACTGTGTTATTGCTGGGTAAAGTTTTCCGTAGAGTTTATGAATTTTGACTTTAGGAACAAACCGTGCATACAGTGAGACGCCTGATAGAATGCAGAAAGCAGCGATACCAGGCTGATACGAAACGCATGGGAAAGGTAATGTTGTTTGCTTCTAGTTGTTTGCGTGTGCAATAAACATTTGGCATTATTTAAGATACATAACTGATAAATGGTGGGTTACTTGACGAGTTTAGATTAGTGGAAAACATACAATTCAAATAAACCATGACTTAATAAACGTACATTTATTTATTTATCAACGCATAATCACTTATCAGCTTGAAACTGCACACTGTATACAAAGGCATATTATGTTATGTATCAATTAAATAATATATATTAAGCTCATATAAACGTGTAAGAATTAACATTGTTATACTTTTGATTTCAATCACAGATATTAGAAACCAGAATGACAACAGTTTTCCAGACAAAGGTGAACGAATCCCATTTGATAGCCTACTGGACAAAGTGTTTGGAAATATGCTGGTTGATGGTCATACAGGGTCCCCCAGTACTCATGGACACGCGCACTGATCGAAAGGGCGATCACTTTGACGCAACAACGTATCGGTCTTACACTAAACGTGGACAATACATTGAATATATTGTGTGGCCCACGCTTTATTTATCTGAAAGGGGTCCTATTCTTTACAAAGGCGTAGCACAAGGGACAAATGCAAGGTAAATTGTAACGAGTTATTGCATTGGTAACACGTGTGTGCCTGCAAAGCATTACAAGCGAACAACCAAAAAATAGAAAGACATGAAGAATGTTCAGAAACTTCAAACATTAAAAACAATATTTGTAAAAAATATTCGGCTTGTAGACTTGTTTTTGTTACCCATGAACTGGATATTCGCAGTCTTTTATAACCCTCTGGACATCTTTTGGTGTTATATCATAAAATATTATTTGCATCTCACTCTTTGACCCGAATTAATCACAAAACACGCACATGTAAATTAATATTAGCCTCTTTGCATTGTTATGCTAATCACAAACCAATAAAGATAATATAAATTCGTTGTTATTGAGTTTATGTTATTCCATAGTTGAATACACATGAGATCATCATACTATTGTATGTATTATTAAATTAGTGATTTAATACAAGGACTGGCATGTGTCAAATGGAAGACGTATTTATAACAAGCCTTAGACAACGGCATATATAACTTATTCTATGATATAAAATATTCAATATTTCAAAATCACCGTTTACTTCATAAGACAATACTATGACCGATGCTCCGAACATTTCAACTGCGAAATTATTTTGCATTTACGGCCCGATAAGTTGGAACCCACCTGCAGGTTAATACGTTATTCTTCTTGATTAAGCGTTAGGCTTGCAAAAATACGTAGTCAAAAATAATTAATGAGACATTTCATTGGTTTCCTTGTCCAACTCTGCATGGAAATTTGACCAATAAAACGGCCCGTTTGCAAAAAGTCTCAGTTGTATAATGGGAATAACTTTGACATGAGACATGTGTAATGTCCTAGTGCAGGCGAGAAAACCATTGCTTAACGCTTCATGCTATAATGGAAGCATACGTAATCACGCGCTTTTATTTGCTATTGGCAAGAACAACTATGTTTGCGCGACCAGAAGCATCCTTGCGTTACCGTTCGTCACTCTAGGTAATCATTCATACAAAATAGTTCTCAACGTTTCAAAGTCATCTTTCCATACAAATATTACAACACTCCTGTACAGATACGATACACACGGTCAGGTATTATTGTTTCGAATGAGTCCGTGATTGGGTCTCGATCCGAAACAATCATCACGACCAGGTCCTCCGAATCGGAACGTTCTGATTCGCGGTTATACATTATCAAGAATAAATGCGCTACTATACTTTCGTGGTAGCGATTTAATAATTTTATATATGGCATTCACGATGAAATCAACGACTGTAACCGAATCGTATAAATACAGACCGGTTGATTATCTAATCGCAATAGATCGTTGCATAATTGGACTTTTGCATTAGAACGACTGAGAAACCACTCTGTTCAAATGGATGTACAACAAACGTGTTATAAGTAATAAGTTGAGGTGTATAAGTCTGAACATGCATGTAACAATGAGCAAACTTACTTGACCACTATGTCATTCCTTCAATTCTCTGTTTGATTTGTCTTGTTTGGTCTTACAAAATACTTATCTTCTCTTAATTTGCTTACAATTTAATAGTATTACATTATTAATGATACATACGGCATAGCTCAATGTCTGTATGATATATTGAGGATATATCAATAACTGTGATAAATCAATATTTTCTTCAGCGCTTATTACCTCACCACTGAGAATATGATTTAACGGAAATATCACGTAAGCTAACACATTTTTATTATAACTGTCACATTAGTTTCTTTTAAAACGTTTTATACCGTCTTCTGATTGATGCGTAGTAATTGGGTTAAGAAGTAAACATGGCAGATTTCAATGAATCTTTCCCGTTAATTTTAAACATAATATACCGGAGCTGCTTACTGGCCCTATCAACAGACTTAAAACTCTAACCGGGTTGGTTTGAGTTGTCTTTTCTCGAGCGAAAACATTGTATAAATTATCATTATTTAGGTAGTGGGAGCCTGATGGGTACCTTTCCCCGAAACACAATTTATTATTACTTCCACATTATAAATTGTATGTCACAACTAATTGCAATATTTTAAAACTTTTTACCAGCAAGTTAACTTTTTATACTTGGTTTATACACCTACCCCTTGACTCGGTTGGGCGTTTTCTATGGACTTATCTTATATCCAAAATGTATAGTTTTTGTAAATTGGATATACATATTTTTGACAAGTAACTTAATTAACGTACTCAACTGGAGAGTGTTAAAGATACAGCATGAACAAAGTGTCATAGAAAGTGAAGTGTGCCTTTGATCTCCAATAATATGTGCACTCATCTGGATAAAATGGCAAAAACGACAACAAATCGTTCAGTGAAAAAACTGTAATTACCTTAAATGTCAATTGTAGTGGGATGAGATGCATATATTGTACATATTTATTCAACACACCATATTTTCTTCATGCAAAATGAATTATAGGAAGTTTTACCGCTTATCTCAATAAATTACACTTTGAGTATGCCTACCCCTCATTCATTATCATGAAACGGATTTCAGTATAAATGTGTATATCATATTTATTTTGGGATTTTCTAGTTGCTTATAAAAAGCGATAGTTATGAACTCTGATATATGATTAAACTTGGCTAAATTTGGCTTAATATTGATGTTATAACACATTAAGGATACAATCTTAAAGTCACCAAAGTATATAGCCGCAATTCATCAGAAAATATCAAGGTTTTTCCAATCTTACATAGCAAAATAAATATGTTGTAATGGAGACACTATCCTCATTGACACCATTTCCAGACATGTTGCCATAAGCATAAACAGAGATGCCAGCTTCTTTTTGGGCTTCAGCAGAATTTGGCGCTGATGACTTCCCATATGTGGAAAACCTCGAACCCCTTTTCAAATCGATGGCAGCAATCTGAGTTATATCCGGGATAACGTTGCATCGAACTGTAATAAAAAAGTAAATTCACACAATGCTTTTTCATGAATTCAATTATCCCTTTTTAAGTTTCAAACTGACGCCTACTACGATTGTTTGTTATGAGAATTTTAATTTGATCAATTTTATGGACAAAACGCACTTCACAAATTGACGACTCCTTGACCTTAAATTATCAAACATGAAAATATATATGTTACATGATGTAATATGATGAAACGTTGAAACTCTAAACAATATAACCTTCTTGTAAATGAAATTGTATGCACATGTAAAAGTTCAAAAAATAAAGTTGTCTTACTTAGAAGTTAGATCCGTTGTTTCTGAAGGTCAAAGGTTACTAAGGCTGGCTCTGATTCAAACTTGACAAGATGAAAATTGCCTCAGGAAACTTCTCCAGGCACAGCTTCCAAATCGACATCTGAGAGATGTCCAACACCTAAATAACAAGCAAATCCGTCGAATTGATATCCCCTGCCAAACTAGAGCTTTGTCACAGACATGACTTATACAGCCACATGCTGCATTGATACAGATTATAAATAAAGGGCCATAACTCCGTTATTAACAGATGGTGTACAATGCCATTTGGCGTGCATCATCCCCTTATCCATATATATACTCATACCAAGTTTCAATGAAATCCGCAAAAGCACTTCCAAGATATGACTCCGGACACAAAAGTGCCGGACGGATTGAAGGACGTACGGACAACGCCAAAACAATATCCCTCCGCCTTTGGCGGAAGATAAAAAGTATCCAAAATGCAAGTCAATTTATCAATAAGTCCCAGAAATTCATTTCATTCTAAAACGTTGTAAGTCATAAGCAACAATTGATAAGAGTACTATTTGTTTATGTATAGCAAATGTGAAAAAAAACACTTACCGCAATAGTAATGTGTCTGCAATAAACTGCATTCATTCAACAGCAGAACAAAGTTGGTAATCGGTATCACACATTCATTTTCGTATTGCAAACCGCCTGTTTTTTTACGCACTTTCNACAAAGTAATATTTCGATTTGAAAATGATCTCAGTCTTATTTGTATTGACATTCAATGACAACTATATGTTTTATGATCCACCCATCTTTAAAAGATACACATTCGCATGATCTTTTCTGTTACATGTATGGATTACTACAATGAACACTATCACGACAAGTTTGCTCCTGAATAGTCAATAACTTCACATTCATTAATTCAATTCAAGGAAAACAAATAACGCGATGTTTCTTGTTGATACAGAGCAAGTGTCACAATACTGAACGTAATAACACTTTAAATTTCATAAGGTTCATGTTTTGTGTAAATGTTAGTTTATTGTACATATTTAAATTCAATGCGTTCTTTTGTTTTAATCCATTATATAACTTGGAAGATTTTGATACAGTCTTAGTTATTCGCGTTTAAGCATCAGCATTTAACTTTACATGTTCCAAACTATTTTCAAAGCCTTTGGATTCACCCATGAATATTAAATAACATCACAATTTTGTTTTTCATTTTTTCTATATAATTTAAACCGCATGGTGTGTTAACCTTTAACATATATTAATATGTGTAAATTTTATTTATATGTGCATTGTGCTTGTCGTTTTGATCGTCTGCAATAACAGTACCATGAAAAAGTGGTCAATAAAAATTACGTTTCAAGGAGAAACAACAAAATGAGTGTAATAATTTTTAAAAATCATATAGATTCAACAGTATAGTTGCATGTTCTCAAATATGTATATTTTATATATTTGTATTTCTAATTAATTATGATTATTGGTAGTTTCAGATTGCGTAATGATTGTGTGTGCTGTTTGTTGTTTGGATTGCATAATAATTATGATTATTAAATATAATGCAATAGTTAAACAGTGTTGTCGTTGACTTTGTTTGTAGGTATGTTTCTTAGCTTGATTGCGATGATGTCTGTGTAAACTATCTGTTGATGATGGATATGATGATGATGATGATAATAAAGATGATGATGATTATGATGATGCTGATAGTGACGATGATGCTGCTGATGATGATACTGCTGTTGCTGCTGCTGCCTCTGTTGTTGATGATGGTGACGATGGTGATGATGATGATGATGATGATGACAACGACGAAGAAGAAGACGACGAAGAAGAAGACGACGACGATGATGATGATGAAAATGATGACATTGTTTAAAAAAAGGACACCTTTGATATTTGGTTCATAAAAATAATAATTATCACACTTAGAAATACGCGCATTATATGACAAGGGAAGCAATCTACACATCGATAATGCAGATAGAAACTGCATGTATTATCTCCGCATGGTGCATAAAATCAAGGAAGAAAATGGCAAAGGACTATGATGAATGTATTATTAATTGGACATATGCTATGAACTCTTTTGCTTTCAAGGCTATACATATTATTCGCTCTTGAACGGGTTAGACTAACGAAATTATCTTATTGCATCGTACAAAATAATAAAATACATGTACGCAACTATTATAACAAGAAATTAATGTCAGTAAATACATATGTATACAGCGCATAAAGGGGGTATATTAATAAACTAAAAAAGTGGCCCTTTTCAAACAGGTTAAACACAATTGACATGTTATACATTATTTATTATTATTCCAAAGTTAAATAAATAAGTACGTGTACAATTAATTGAAACAAATTAACACACATCACGAAAAGTCTTAAAATACACATAATATATGTCTATATTTTTTTAAGCGTGTTATAAAAGAACATAAACAATGTTTTGGCATTTTGGTTCCGTCCAATGTTGTATTTTATGACACATTAACAATTTTATTTTCAAATAATATACTGTACATTCATTAATGAATGAATAAAACAAATATGTTTTGATATTTTATCGATTTGATTCCTTTTTTTAAGAAGTGGCAATTGTGTTTAATGAAAATGGCTGAATCCTTCCTACACTTTTTCAAGACAGTAAAATGAACATTTGATTTTCATCAACACTACGATTTTTTTTTTAATGCAATTAGAAATAAGTAAAAGGCAAACATGTATACTGAGCAGTCGAGATCAATAAGACAAAAGGTAGGTGCATGCGTAAAGTAGTTAAAGTGGCACACCCACAGCAGTATTTCCTTAAATAATTTACAAGTAACAATATTTTGCAATTAATACTGTCCTTACATACATTTTCAGTAAAAATACTATGCTGAATATTATAAGACTGTATTAAATGTAATGTTAACTAATTTAGTTTTACATGTCAGGTGCCAGTGCATTAAAATGCATGCTTACAACACCTATGACTGCGTGTAAACTCCATACACAATTTGAGCGCATAAACTTCATCCTATTGAAGTTATGTAAGAGGAAAATGTTTAATTTTTTTAATAACTTACAGTGACTTTGACTTTGATCCAATTGGCCACAAATGCAATCCCAGGCTAGGTTTTCAAGTAAGCTAACAATGTATACACTTTCAGAACAATACCCTTATATAAAAGTTGTGTTACTGAGTGAAGTGTTTCTATTTTTAGTAACAGTGACATTGTCTTAAACCCAACTGGCTCCAAATGGAATCCAGGTATGGTATGTAAGCGAGGATGTATGCACTAACACAAAGCTTCAGAACATTATCTTAACCCAAACATAATGAATTGCTCATAGACCATAAACTGCCGTTTCTCTATTTTTAGAAACAGTTATGCACCTAATGGATTCCAAAAATCTGGTCGTTTGTTAAAAAAATCAAAGAAAATGCTAATTTTAGAAATTAAGCAGACGACATTTAAGCAGACAACAAATTTCCCAGCATGCAAAAGGGCTAACCAACGAATATCCTCTATTAACAAGATCTGTATTTCTTGTAATCCGATTATTCCTATCCCTTGCAGGACTTCATCCTAGAGCACTACAGTGAGGACGCTGACAGCTACAATACGGCTCTACAAGATCTGCAGGCGCTCAGGCTGGTAAGGGACAGAGTGGAGACTTTATCCCTTTGAGCGCTGGAACCGGATTTTGAAGGCCTTTGCAAACAGTTTGGATCCAGATGAGACGCCACAGAACGTGGCGTCTCATCAGGATCCAAACTGTTTGCTATTATGATAGTATTTTTCGAAAACAAATCAAAGAAAATGCTAATTATAGAAATTTAGCAGACAACATTTTAGCAGACGACAAATTTCCCAGCATGCAAAGGGTAAAATACTATAACAGCAAACAGAAAGTGTTGTCCTTTACTAGCCCGTGCGGACTTCATAGACTAATCTGGGCAATACTGTACGCACATTCATTGAGTCCTTCTGTTTCCACGCACATTCATTGAATCCTTTTGTTTCCAGAGCACAGCTCAAGTATGTTTACATAAAGTTACTTTTTAAATGCAATGCACGTTCTGTTAGGCATATATATCTAAGTCCAATTTTTATTTACCAATAATAAACAAAAGCAAAATACAACTACATAATTGAGAACCATATAAGCTTAAAGTCTTACCTTATATACAAATAACTTTAAACAAGAGATGTGTTTGTCAGAAACACAATTCCCCCTACTGCGCCGCTTTGATATAAAATTTATATTTATCATTTGGCAGGTTAAGAAATTATCTCCCTTTGAAGCTTATTACTTCCCTTGGATTTTGTTTTTTTACCTTGACCTTCCACCACTCAAAATGTGCAGCTCCGTGAGATATACATGCATGTCAAATATCAAGATGATGTCTTCAATAATGCAAAACTTATGACAAAACTTTAACCTCGGTTAAAGTTTTGGGACAGACACACAGAATGACACAATGACAGACAGACAGGCCAAAAAAATATACCCCCTCTTCTTCGAAGAAGGGGGCATAAACATGCATTATACAGGAATGTAAATGCATGTAAATGAACCGCAATAAAATAAGTTCATCCAGATACATCAAGATACATTATTTTGGTTATTGCTAGATTTTCAGATAATACCAATGTTTTTATTGTTCAAAATACAACAATGTTTAAAATGGACTACACGGACAAAAACAATGTGGACTTTGAATTATTTTCAAATTTAACAAAATATTTTTTTCATATACAACATATTCAAGACAGTAAAAGATGGATATTATCAATAAAAATTCATTAAGACATAATATTATTTAAATATATATATTCAATACAATAAATAAATGAAGACATTTCTGCATTTACTGTGGTGTTTCTTTGAAAATTATTTGCATTTTCCACTCAACACTGCAAAACATACAATAACATACAATAATAGAAGCTTGTGATTTCAAAATTTGAAAAGAAAATTAATTGAATAAATCTTTGGGCAAATTAAACACAATTGTGTTTGAATGAATACAAATGGTTTTAATGAATTAAACATTATACAAATTGTTAAAATTCAGCAGTTACTATATCAACGTGAACATAAAAGAACTCTTCCACGTGATTCTAATAAAAAGAATCAATATTATTTGTATTCAGCATGATTAACAACACAACTAACTTAATAGCAAAACCTGATAACAATAATACATAGAAATAAATGTGTTGATGTATTGGTCCATATGATGTTAATTGAGCACTTTTCGATAACATGGCATTAATGTCTAATAGAAAACAATAATGACATTCAACATAGTTCATATACCCAAAATGGTGCACCTTATGTAAAATCAGCAGTGAATCAAAACAAAGCATAGAATCAATAACTAAAAAAATCACTTACCATTAAATCGAGGACAAATTTGGTACATAATTTGTAACCATTTAAACCGGCAAATATCTCTGATAGTAAAACACCAACATTTTCAACCGGTGGGCATTTGCGTTTAATGATCTTTAAACAAACACAATTCTGTATGAATGTGATCCAAGTCAATGTGCAATCAGTAAATTTACACAAATTTTGCATTTAGCGCAAAATTGCTATTGATGATTTGAATTTTCTTTCTTTTAATCCATTTATTGAAGTATATCTATAACATATCTTACATTTATTATTAAATTAGTCTGCTACAGAATTTACGTAGGTCAGTTCCAATCTTATCAAGAAGCTGTCAGATGTATTCTTGCCACTGGTGCATTGTTGTCTAAGGTGTACAGTTAGAATTAGCGCTTATTTTTGTTAGGCAAAAAAAAAAAAACACCAACTGCAATCACAAGGCCCTGGCATAGTGGATTGTTTTGATCAATTTACAATAACTCCTTAAATAATAAGCAATCGTGAAATTTTGACAATAAGCACTGTAGTTTGGAAATGATTATTCTGCAAAAGTTTGACCAAAAAGGCATTCAAAATATAGTGGTTGTGTACATAAACTATTATATGCAATTTTAAACAAAGGGCAAACACCTAAAAACAATTACCTAATCGTGAAATCTAAACAATATGCACTGCAGCAATCGCATGTTATTATTATGTAAACGTTTGTCGAAAATCGCACGCACAATTAAGGACAATTTGTGCATAAAATAAATTATACCTCATTATAAAAAAAGGGAAATAACATTGTTAATATAAAGCAATTGTGAAACAATTAATATATGCACTGAAGCACTGGGTGATAAGTATGCTGTCAAGTTTAATAAACATCGATTTCATAATATAAAAGAAGTTTTATTAAGGTTATATAGTTAATTTTAAACAAAGGTCAACAGCTCCTTAAAATGACTTGATCGCAAAGTCTTGACAACATGGATTGTACCACTTTGAGATACCTATTCTGCAAAAGTCTGATGACAATCCTGTTCACAATGCAGGAGAAATTGTGAACAAAGGTTAACACCTTAAAAATAACCGGATCTTAAAACCCTGACATAATGCACTGTATCACTTGGCGACAATGATTGTGAAAAAGTTTGACACAAATCGTTTGCAAACTGTAGGAGTTGCGCACATAAAGTTACTCAATAGCAAAAACTTGACAATAGGCTCTTAAGCACCTGGAGATAATCATTCTGCAAAAGTTTCACGAAAATCACAAGCAAAATGTAGGAAGAGTTTCGTACAGAAGAGTGTGACCGCCTGAAGCATACACATGCACACATAAACGCTTACCATTTTGCCTTTCGGCTAGCGATACTTTACTTATTTAAAGGGCATGTCTCGGAATTTCAAATTAAGGATTTTAATTCACTGCCCCTCTTGTGAACATATATATTGCCTGCTGAAACCAAGAAATCTTCTATTTTATGCTTCTATCTTCATTATTGGTTTCCATATAAACTAGTTTAAATGCGGATTTTCACAGGAATAAAATACTGAAAATTGTGGATTATTTTCACTGTTTACTTAGTCTGTCAACAGACTGATAATATTTTTTTTCTAATTTCACAATTACTTCTTGAGAGGTATTGCAATACAATATCAAAGCTCCTTTTCTCTTCTGGCTGAATTATCATTTTAAGCAGATAAGGAAACGTTACTCTGTATAGCATAAGTACAGTACAAGAAGGAGAGAGTTATCTCTATAAAAATGATACTGCAGGGCTGTAAACAGTCTACTGTTTACTGTTTGAAGTAATGAATAAGCAATTCGATATCAGTGATGTCTGCCAACGTAACCAGAGTAAAGCATTTACTCTTCTAATCAAAACATCAGTCAGTCAGTGCAAATGTAATGGCCTCGGGCCCGATGTTAAGGTCTCCAGTGTCAAGGTCACGACTAGTGTAGAACTAGGCCCACACTGGACAGTGGTCACTTACGACCCCGCCCTACGTCCAGCCGTTGGGTATCCAGGGACTGGACAGGACCTCTCTCACTACGTCATACTGACCTGTGGAGGAAAATGACATAAATATGAGCCTCGTTCTGGGCCTATTGTATGTGCGTAAAGTGTCATCCCAGATCAGCCTGTGCAGTCCGCACAGGCTAATCAGGGACGATACTTTCCGCCTACACTGGATTTTAATTTAAAAGAGACCTCCTTTATATTAAACTTCACATAAAAGCGATAGTGATTCCCTGATTATCCTTTGCAGACTGGATAGGCTAATCTGGGACAACACTGTACGCAATGCATAAAGCCCAGTTTTCATAGAACGCGGCTCATATATAAAGAAGTGAAACTCCAGAAGCTGCAGCAGTATTGCAGTTTTATCATAGTCCCATGAAACAACCAAAACTTAAATTATTAAACAGTTTTACATATAAAAATAATGTATACCACAGCCAATCTCATGAGGCGATACACACTCAACATGAAGCAAAATAACCTAATTGTCTCATTATATTAAAGCCGGCCGAGTTGATGTTGGTATTTTTTTTTTGTTATGTGTCGCAAAAAAAGTGATTATGCGTCAAAATGTGATGTAATTTATGTCAGATGTGCAAAGAATTGGGTCCAAATCGGTCGAGAAATGCCAAAATTCAGTACAACGATAGGGCTTATCAATTTCTGTCCGTGGGCAGAAATGATCTAAATTTAAACACGCGCGGGCCACATGTAAAACCACGTGACCATTGCATCATTGTTTACAATTCCATTTGCCATGGAGAAACCGTGTTATTTTGTAGTTCTTCTTTGTTTTGAAAAGCGCGGAAGTGGAAATCACGTGAAATTGGCGCTCACGTTACCCAAAGCGTGCATACGTCACAGGTTAATAATAGTCTTGAGGATTCCGTTATGTACATGATTTGGTTTGGTATTGTTGATGCTTTTTGCGTTTTTTGCCCATTTTTTGCGAAAATCAGTATGGAAGAGTTAAGCTTAAGAATGTATCTGACGAATACTGATCAACTCTGGTCAGTTGAAAAAAACAAATTGTTGTGAGAAATATCAACTCGGCCGGCTTTAAGCTTTTTCACCGTCTGTTTGCATTTTTTCGGGCGATTTTTTTTTGGGGGGGGTTGATTATTACACAATGACATCAAACAACTGCTTTCGGCAATGAAGAAGTGAAAGCTCAAATTTTAATTGTTGATATTTCCCTATAAACACAATAAATAAACATCAACTTATGCCAATCTTCAACCCACATAACAAAATCCCACGCTAGGGGTTGAATGTATGATCCCCCGCTAAATACCAACTTGTATTACGCATAATTTTGAGTGTTGTACTATTCAAAGTATAGAAGTTGTTCATCACAAGTTTGTGTCTTCAGACATATAATAGACCGGCTAGCTCAGTTGGTAGAGTTCTGGACTACAAGTCCAAAAATCGTGGGTCAAAAACCCGGCCTTGCCACATACAACCATTAATGTTTTCGGCATGAAATTTCTTGTTTTTTTTTACGTGTTAATTTCGTGGACACGTAAATTTGCGGATTGGTTATTTTGGCTAAAATGGAATTTGCTTTGGTTATTTTCCGATTTATTTTTTATTTTTTGTCCATGCTAAATCGCGGAGGGAAGAGTGGGTCATTTGCAAGAGAGGGTTCCTCTTTATAACATGCTTATTAACTAGTTAATTGTTATGAGGTTACTGGCCCCAGTTAACTGTATGCAAAGTTACCAATACGTTGTTATAATTAGCTCATTATGACTGTTAACGAGTGCTAACGAGTGAAAAAGCCAATTTCCAATAGTCTTATTCAATAACAATCATGGTCATAATTTACATGCGATAAATATGTTTGTATGTCTCTGTAATAAAAGATAAATAACAACTATTTCAATCAAGTGTTGATCACACATCGCCATCTATTAATTGCGTGTATTGGCATCCATTTACCGTGTGTTGGCTGTTTAGAATACAACATCCCTGAAAAACAAAATACACATAACGGGCTTGAAACAAAATTGGTGTGTAGAGGCAAAAGACACGCGGTTAATCTGCGTTTGTAAGTTTTGGGGTTTTCCGTGGATTTTACGACAATGTGGGTTGACGGTTGACGGCATGCGGTTTCAACCGCAGAAACGTATGACGGTTTCCTTCCAAGTGGTGACAAACATCGAACACGTACAGAGGTGTACTTTTAACAAAAATGATTTAGCTGGTATGTTATATTTTACAAAAAGTGTTAAATTTACCTTATTTTGTTATACCTGTGTAGAAACAACAAACCGTTTAGGTAATCTTATATACGGATAATAAAACTCCAAAAAGCATTATGAGAAACAAAATTTCATATGCTAGTCTGTTATGTCATGCAATGATCAAAACATTTAGTCACATTCGCATTTTGAGACATTTGATTACCACAAGCGTTAATGCAAAATTTTGCACAGTTATTTTGCCAAAATGTATACATTTGCTACAATTATAGCGTAGTATATTATTATAATGTTATTAAATATTTCTTTGAGTATATATAAAAATACATTTCAGGAGAACCACTCATTATCATACTTGTCTGGCGACAAATGAATACGTAAGTGTATGTCTAACCTTCGTTCATGTGATTCGCCATTAGCAGTATCGGCGACCATCTTACTTTCTCTAACCACGTGACTGTTGACCGTATCGCACGATAATGCCAGTAATGGTTAACCCAATCAGGAGAACACTGTTAGTTTCAGCACCGTAGAAGGCTCGTAGAATACGTATGCGTAAAACTTTGATGGACCGGAAACCAAGCGTGTTCCTGAGCTGTTTCTTGACGGTAAACAATGCCATGCAAGCATTCACTCTGAACGTCTGTCTCTGCCACTGACCATGATTTTATGTTTGATTCAGAACGAACCAGGCTCAGAGTCGTCAGATGTGCGGTGTTAACTCAACACAATCGCTAATATAATAACTTCCATAAGTTTATTTTGCAGCAACACATACACAGACATAACAAGCACAAATCGCATTGAACATGTACATTGTCCGTTCATTTCGTGTTCGATCTTTTCTTATAAATCAACTAAGTGCCATAATAACTATATTGTTGTAAATGAGAAGCTTACAGTTGCCATGATGGCAAAGAAAGTGTAGATATTATTTCAACACGTAGAGTTTTGTTATAACAGTCCAAAACATCCTAACAACGATTTTACTGGCCATACAGTTACACATTGTATCACACACATTACCGATTTTTTTTTATTGCACAGACGATTGTGAGAGCCGCGCACATGAAAGCGATTCTATATCGGAAATATATTATCGAACGTCCCTGGAATGTGTTAGACAGGCGAGATATTGCGATGATGACAACGAATGTCTGCATGTGTGAACTTATGAGCACTAATTGTGCGATGATGCCAACGAAAGTCTACAAGTGTGTATTCATGAGGTCCTTAAGTACCGAGAGAGCACCGATTGTGCTAGGATGACAACGAATGTCTGAATGTGTGTATTTATGAGGCCTCTCATAGCGAAAGCTGCATTTTATGAGGATCTGAACCCGTATTAATAAAAGCACCGAAGGGACATCTTAAACTAACAATATCACTACAATATATGACGTGCAATTCTAAACATGTAGCTCTGTTATAACAAAATCAATCAAATCTTTAACGTGCAATTTTAAAAATAGCTTTGTCATAAAGAAATTCCTTTTTATGAAGGCGTGCCGAATTTCAGCTTTGTATGTCGAGTAAATACACGGAGACAAATGAATTTAATAATTCTCATAACGATTTAATCAGCCCCCAGTAAGTTGATTCGAATGCTAAACGTTTAAAGCGCACGCGCAGTAAAACGGATGTTGGCGTGTGCTATATATCGATATCTTTTGAAAAAGTTTAAATAGGCATGGACAGAGTATATTTGAAGAGTTAATTTCAAAATACCTGTTTCTACTTAAGTGTCGCTATACTATAGTTTGGTTATTGATATTGTATTGTACTTTTACGGGATTTCCTTACATTTTTAAAACAGTTTCTGGATTTTTGTATGCATATCAGCTTACATTAAAATGTTGTAAACAACGTGCTTAAATAGCAAAAAATGATTATTATCTTAATCGTTCGTAAGCTGACATCATTGGAAAAGAAGAACAGAACGATACTTTACTTCTCCCAGAAAATTATCGATACGTCATGTGGAACATATAATATTCAAAGTCCAAAATACATACTTTGTTTCTTGTTCAAGTGTGGTGCAGTTATGTATAGAAGGAAGTCATATACGCAGCGGGAACCACTGTAACTGTAATAGTAAGATTGGATTTGTGTGTGAGTTAAGTAAGCAATACATTGTCAATGAAGATTAACATAGATCTACAAACCTAATATTCGAGCGAATAGAAAAACATAATATGGACAATAATAATAATTATTATAATTATTGTATGTTAATAGATCTAAAAATACGAAAAATAATAATTATAATAAGGATAGTATTGATAACAATAATCATCATCATCATTTTTTTAATCACAATCACAATCTTCAAAATCATAAGAATAGTCATAATTCATACTCACAATAATCACAATCATAACCACCATCGTTATCGCTATTTTAATCCTGATCATTTTAGTCGTATTCTTAATCTTAAACATCGTATATATAGTCATTGTAATCATAATGTAAAGTAATAAGACAACAAAAAAAAAAAATGATTTTACAATCAATAATATAAGACGTATTTATAATCTCAGGCAAAATCATACATATGATCATAGTAATTTATCACAATTCACAGTAATGAGTTAACTCATAACAACGAGTATAGACAAATAATGCATTTTCTAGAGCTTTATCTACTTTTTTTGTTTTTTTGTAAGTACAATTTTGACAATTGAATTTGAGTTTTTTTTAAACAGTTATGCGGATACATTAGTCAAATTTATATCATCAGATCTGCCTCAATAGTTAAACAAGCCTATCCAATAACGAAACTTTAGATATGATGTACACAGGATATTGTGAAGTTGTTTTTATTCATTGAAACCAGACACACACACTTTGTAGTTGAAATGAGGCAAACGATATGCTTTAGATCGACCACGTGCGAGTCAGATCACGCAATTCTTAAGTGATGTTACAGGATAAACAGCGTTAACAAGCTTAGCGCAGCATACGTTTTCCAAAAACAATGTTAGTCATCCACTTCAGAATGAGGGAATAATGTTATCAATTACTATTACTACTACTACTACTACTCCTACTACTCCTACTACTACTACTACTACTACTACTTCTACTACTACTACTACTACTACTACTACTTCTACTACTACTACTACTACTACTACTTCTTCTTCTACTACTACAACTTCTACTACTACTACTACTACTACTACCGCTACTACTACTACTACTACTACTACAACTACCACTACTACTACTTCTACTTGAACTACTACTACGTCTTCTTCTGCTCCTCTTACTTTTTCTTCTACTACTTCTATTATTTCTTCTACATCTCCGTCAACTACTTCCACTAATTAAACCACGTCTACTACTATTATGGTAAAGTAAACCTATTCGGGCAGATATCTATTTCGGCAGAAATCTTACTCAACAATTATGGTTACCCTACAATTTTCCATCTGTTTGAATGCCAAACTATAGCCACGGTTGTATATGTTGTTATATGATTTATAACTATCGAATTATATTACGATTTAACGTATAAAAGAAAACACGTTCGTTTTCTTTGTTCAATTTATATAATGCGTTAACGATAATAAAAACACATCTTGTATGAAGCATTGTTGTATCACTCCTTCCTATTTGTGATTGATTTTATTTAAAACGTTTGAGTTTTGTGTCGATAATGGATTTCACTACAAATATATCGAATAAGTTTTATTTGCGCTCGTTACGGCCTTATAAGAACCCATTTAACGTCTGAGAAATAACCGCTATAATTATAATAATAATTAATATTTCAAAATACTGAGTTAAAATATTAACATAGGTTTATATTAACAGGTACTTGCGACCGTCACTGTTCGTTTAGCGGTCGTAATCTAGTGTATGATGTAAAGAAATCGTGACGCCATACACGCTTCTTTTCTGCACGCGATATATCATTCCCATTATAATGTTATGTTTTGTGTGAGTGTGGGAAATACAATCGAAATAACTCTTATGACTAAGAACAGCCTTGAGAATCAAACATTTTGATTTTGGATAATATTCAATCGCAATAGGTTCATGCATAAAGCGTTTATAACGCTTTTCATCGATACTTGTGTTATTGCTGTATTTAACACTATTCCTCATTCTTTGTTAGTAAACAAATTTAATAGTTTTTTTCTTCAAAAATACGTAAAGCTGTGAAGAAGCCGTCTTAATAATACAATAATATGTCGGGAGTGTATATGTAGGTTACTAAAATCGCTATCTCAATCAATATCAACGTGCTCTTGTTGAGTAGAAAATGTCATCCGTTAGACTTTATAGATTTCTAAGCGGGTTTGTGTACATACAGATTATCGATACAAAGTATATACATTTTTTATAATCTATTATACATATGTAGATACAAACATTGTAAGATATATTAAAAACAACATAGTTTTTGCATAAAGATACGTGAAAAGCTTTTGCATCGGTCATAATATAACGTGAACATTATAAATATCATATTTAAATGCGTCAACACATTTACTTGAAACTTACAGTAATACCTGAATATGTTAAAATATCGTTACGATAAATAGAATATATGTTTCCATATTCAGAATGGGTAAAATAAATACAAGAATAAACTACTGAATTACGGTTATCATGTCATAAAACTGGTGTAAAATGTCCACGAATAACTCCGAATTTGAATATTGGAAACAATTAAAGCGTGAAATGTTTGCTAATGTATTATAATATATGCTTATGTATACTAATGTGTGCTTATTGAGTAGCTCTTCTATTAAAAAGATTTTTTTTTAAGTGGAATGTAAACATACTTAATTTACAAATACCATAGATGCAGTTTTATTTATAAAAAAAACACACCACCAAATCACAATTGTTCAACTGCAACAAAGGATGGATAAAACGAATACAACGGAACTGTTTACCAGTGATCTATGATACATCATGCGATCAGTGTGAATGCAATCGGTATACTTTCCGATTTATAAACTTAACATATGACAGAAAACGTTAACTCTCTGACAACTGTAATTCACGAATAATTTCAGATAACATACTTGATTTCATTTAGAATTGAACGTGTGAAATAACGAAATTTATTCTACGCTATTAATTGAAAAGACCATAATTTCATATTTTATTGGACTATGATGCAAAATTCAATTTACAGAGAATATGTGTGTGCGTTTTGTCACACAGGTCAGCGATTAAATACTATGACAACTTCTGGCTCGTGCCATAACAATGCATCAACAAATTTATTTCCTAGATAACCTGTTAAAGAAGAGTTTTTAATGTGCATGTAGATACATCAATGTTCATGTAGATGGTGATCTTTACATGTCAAGTATAATTATATGCGGAAGGGAATTAAAAATAGGACTGACGTGATATAATCTTATTAATTGATATAACAGATGACAGTTCCAAGATATTTGTCAAATAAGTGTGTGTTACATAAAACGGTTCAAAATAAGGCTTAATGAACATTATTGTTTCTTTAAAACTCATTTAGGAAAGAACATTCGTATCGGATTCAATCCAATTAATGAATCAACGTTAACTTCGCGTAAAATGCGCCAATGATCTGTGTGTGATATTATGCTACCGAAGAAACGGCAGCATGTGCGAATGTGTTTGTTTGTAGTGTGGGTATTTTGACAGTTGTCAGACGCAACGACAATGCATATGGTACAAAAAAGATAAAGTGAACATACTTAAGCAGCGACTTTGTGAGTGTGTAGCCAAAGCGTTTAACACAGTTATATTATTCACGGTTACGTGGTCGGTCAGGAATAGTACAGTGATGCAAATGAATACATAACATATACTAACCATTGGGTCCATTTTTCACAATATGAATTATTTTTTAAATCAATATTAATGCTAGCACACATTTCGCATTATGACTTTTTATGACACAGTAACATGTGTTATAGAAAGTTTGATAGTACAACAATACGTTTAAACAATCTCAGTAACCTTTAAATAAACGATTGTAAACATACACATGCAATGAGTGTACGTATATCTTTACCATTTTCTGGTTTATTCCCTCACCACACATTTACATCAATAGCGTCGTCAAAAACAGTTCTCCTCGGTTAAGACATTATTGTGCATGGATTAGTTGTGGTCATGAAAACATTAATAAAAAGGAAAAGAGGTAACTTATTAGAATGCAAATACAAGTGACTATGTGCTAATGTACTAAATCAATACACTTCTATATGAATATAAATTGCATAGAAGCATGTCACAAGTTATTATATATTATAACATTAGCACTCGTTGTAGTGTAGTTCGTCCATTTAAATATTAAAACATTACAGTTTTATGAAATAATGTTTTACTAAATTCGTGTTTATATTGTTTTTGTCTTAACGCTAATCTGGATAGTTTTGGCTTAACAAGTCCTTTTTAGTCAGGATGTGTCTGTATACCTACACATATTAAGCCTTTTAAACGGTTATAAATACACAATTCAATATATAAACATGTTCTTTTTAAAAGAACACAAAGTACCCCTATGACAAGCAGAACACTTTCCTGCGGTGTCGCGTGCATCAAAGCGCGAACCATACGTCGAGGCGCTTGACCTCTGTGAAATATATAAACTGAATACTCTGCATGATAGTACAGATGTGCACATACACTTCAAAGTGATATTATGTTCATGTTTGCAATTATTTACATGGATGTCTTACTGATTCCATGAAACCAGACAGTGGTAACATGTTTGCAAATAACCCATAAATCAAAGATAAAGAAGACGACCAAAGCTAAATAACGTTAAGTGCACACTTTGGTCATTTATTTAATACGTTTGAAATTGATTTATACTCTAACATGCTGTTTATTGTATTGCCAATTTTGCAACTGAAAATGAATAATATAAATATAATTATCATGAAGTATACATTTGTTAGTACCTCGCCATACATTTACCCAATCATGTTATTATTTAATATACCTGAATAAGGTTGATGCATTTGCATGACATCGTTGTTAGCAGATAGATTTTGAAATCCACCTGCTCTTACATCTATTTGCGTGGTATGGTTTTAAACGCCAGTAATTTAACACCCTTTGAATACCAAAAACGTAAATACAGGTAATTGCGATATGACATGCAACCATTGCATGTTAAGAGCCTATTTCGTCGTTATATCAGTCTTCTATGATACTTTAAGATGAAACGCGAATAACAACATGTATTGAACGAGCATTTTAAAGCATTTACTATTAGACACACACTAGAACAATCAAAGTAATGATCAAAACTAAAAAGTATAAGGAGTCATACCCAAACAAAAACAAGTCGTTGCTGTTGACAAGCAGTACAGAAGAATATACGGTTTCTAGTAGAATTCTTATTTAACGACAGCACGTAAAAATGCTATTATATTATATTTAAACGCGCTTACTACCAGTGAAATTGTCGCTAAAACCGATTTACTCTAAAGGTACAAACTCGTATCGCCAACGAAAGCTTTACCATGTGGAAACGTACGTATTTTGAAGGTTTTCAATAAGATGTTTTTTTTTCATAGATATATTTTTTCAATGTTTATAAAACAATTATTTGTACAATATGTCATTCTTTAAACAGATTTTAGAACTGCTGCTGTGAAGCACAACTTTCGAGATGATTTACATTTGGCACTTGGTGTCCTTTTTGATGTCATTTTCAATTTCAATTTTGAATATGAATGTTGTTAACTATAACCTGCTTAGGTAATAAAAACAACGATCAGAGTACTTGAACAAATTCGAAAAAAAAACATATCGTTTGGAAAAATAATCCAATATTCAGCCTACGTCATTTCTTTACAAGTATCTCATTGGTTTTACACAACACGCGTTGTTTTGTGATTTAACTGAAAATGTTGTTTACGTAGAGGTAAGTGACATTCACAGGAGTTGTTATCCCGCTGATTTATTTTTGTCTGCATTTCTTATTTAGCCGGTGTTGTGACATTATTGTGCCTTAGATTGGTATCAACAATATCACTTTACCTGTTTACATAATAGGGAGATTTTTAGCAGCTGTTTAAAATTGTTGACTACAGGATAAATTACAGTTAGACGCTACATCCATTTTCTTCTCGGTATGCGTACATATCGATGTTGAAATCAAACCATTCATTATGCACAAATATCCAACCACATGGCATATTATATATACATTTTTGTTTCGAATGTTTAAGAATAAAGTGGCGTGTTTCAAAACCTCATCAACACGATATTATGTTGAAAATAAAACATATTAACATACTGGCTGCACTCGGCCTTCAAAATGTAATAGGCAACAAAATACAAAGTTAACCCCAACTGTACCCCTTTGTGGGAGCATTCTTGAGATCTCCCCCAATAACCGACTTACTCTAAAGATACAAACTCGTATCGCAAACAAAAGCTTTGTCATGTGGAAACGTACGTATTTTGAAGGTTTTCAATAAGATGGGTTTTTTTTTCGTCAGAGGTAATGTTTATAAAACAATTATTTGTACAATATGTCATTCTTTAAACAGATTTTAGAACTGCTGCTGTGAAGCAAAACTTTCGAGATGTTTTACATTGTTCACTTGGTGCCCTTTTTGATGTCATTTTCAATTTCAATTTTGCATATGAATGTTGTTAACTATTACCTGCTTAGGTAATATAAGCAACGATCAGAGTACCTGAACAAATTCGAAAAAAACATATCGTTTGGAAAAATAATCCAATATTCAGCCTACGTTTTTTCTTTACAAGTATCTCATTGGTTTCATACATCACGCGTTTCTTTGTTATTTAAATGAAAATGTTGTTTACGTAGAGGACAGTGACCTTCGCCGGAGTTTTTATCCCACTGATTTATTTGTGTCTCCATTTCTTATTTAAACCGGGTTTGTGACATTATACGGCCATGGATTGGTATCAACAATATCACTTTACCTGCTTACATAATAGGGAGATTTTGAGCAGCTTTTTTTTTAAATTGTTGACTACAGGATAAATTACAGTTAGACGATACATCCATCTCCTTCTCGGTATGCGTACATATCGACGTTGAATTTAGACTATTCATTATGCACATACATGCAAACACATGGCATATTATATATAATTGTTTGTTCCGAGTGTATAAGAATGAAGTGGCGTGTTTCGAAAATAAAACATATTAACATACTGGCTACACTCGGCCTTCAAAATGTAATGTGCATCAAATTAAAAAGTAAATTCCAACTGAACCCCTTTGTGGGAGCATTCTTTAGATCTCCCCAAAAGACACCAATTACTGGTTATATCCAGGAAACGGCTCTAGACGCACCAAGCTAAAATACATAGTTTCTATATGACTAAACTTAATAATATGAAGAAGTAAAACTTTAATAAGACCACATACTCTTTAATCGTCTTGAACTCATAACAAAGAAACCCTCTAAAAACTATAAATACACGTATTTAATATTAACGAAATAAAATTCGGCAAAAAAAACACCGCTATGAAGACTTCAATGTGATTTCGGGTCCCAAGGTATTAGACACCTTTCCCATACAATTTATTCAAATGAGATTTTGCGTATTTTTATATTGTTTCTACATATGTATAATTATATTGTTCTAAATAAAGTAAGACATAGCGGGCGTATATTAAATGGATTTTTATAGATATTCCACATGTGCTGCTTACTGACAACCAATCTTTACTTTATTGAAGTAACTGATTTGTGGAAATTTGAGACTCAAACATATCAATTATCAGGAAAGAGATTATAATAGGTTAGACTTTCTTAAAATGCATTTAAAAAAATACTTGACATTAATGTCAATAACTCTTCTCCGAAAAGTCATGTATAACTTGTGATGGCTAATGGACAGTACCATGTCGACTGATACAGTTACAATATGAAAAGAATAATTTTCATAGAGGTTAGGTTTATTCATATCATTGTCTAACCTAAGAGTTAACATCACTTGTTAAAACGACTAGTTTACACATTTTTGGCATAAGCTTGACATTTAATATTAAGTCATCCCACGTGGTTTTAGTAAGTGCGTAAGTAAATAAGACCTGCTATAATTCATCGAATTGGACCTGTGACAATTCATAAGATCTGTGCCCATCTAATGTAAAAAAATAAATCGGGAATTACTCTATTGTTCATTTCAATACTATAAGAGGTGCAAGCATTTTATATTTTGAGGGGACCAGGATTGTGTTGAATACAAATACGTTCACGTAGAGGGGCAAAAACACATTGAATCATTACCTTGGCAAGCGTTTTTGGTTTTGTATATGTTCCTACTGTTTATGCATGTTTATGTTTCAAAAGTAAACGTTACTCATTGCCCGAATAACAACACGCACAAAATCACTATAATGCGCGTAGTTTTGCTTTTAGCCGTATGTGTCTTTATGATTTTCTTAACGTAAACGATGAGATTGAATATGAACTATTCCAAAGCCTTTTATTTGACGTCACATTTAAGGTGTGGTGTTTCTTACTTCCTAGAAGAGGAACGACGTTAACACTTTTTATGTTATCTTATATCGACCAAACCCGTACACAGAGCGTACAGTTTCCACAAGAAATTTAATTACTAATAACATGTACCAATATAATATTTAATACTCTTTATAATACACTTACACGTATACTTAATAAGATATCTAACTTGCTGATTGAAATTCAGTCTTGGTTATTCAAACATGTGTTAAAGGTTCATGTCTACAAATACTAAACTCATGAATCATCAGTGCATGTATAATGCCTATTTGTTAGTTGTTACACATAACCATTATTAACGCTGTTAGGCATCTCTAGGTTGACTCAACCTGTTTCACATTCACACAGGATTGATGCGTTAATGGGACTTTCTTTTGTTTCATTTGTCCTCTCATGGAGTTTCAAATATCCGTGACTGACCTGGTTCTGTTTGTTTCGATAAAAATATAAACCTATTTGAGTTTTCTCACTGCTTTGTAAGGCGTTGCAAGTCGGTCGTTCCCAGCATGCAAAAATACAATAACCCTTGATAAACATTCACGGGTTAGATTGACGACTGTGATTGGGATAAACGTGCGTTCGGCCAGTCAACGAAGTCGCTTCACGCACCCGTAACTCGCAAAACCGACCCTCACACAAAAAAACCCGGCGTTTCACCTGTACTTTCAATTTAAATAAATTGATCAAGTAATTTATCAACAGTTATAGCATGCATAAGTTTTGAAAACATTACCAATAACTAAAATGATCATATCAATTACGGACTGGATGTGTTGAATGACTAAGTGGATTTAATTATAAAGTATATGAGGGTGGTGCAAACACCTTTGCATGTATGTACGAGTCCTAAAACTTAAGTATTGATAATAGAAAAAAAACATAGCACAAGATCTTAGAATGACGAGGTTAAAATTAAATAACCTGAATAATTCATTATACATGAAATTACATATAATTGTAAACAATATAACGTTATCACTTATTATACATAGATAAGTTACGGTGGCTAAGGCTTCTTGTTTGCTTTTACATCTCTACTATTAGTATCGACTTAGAGTCAGTTGATTTTCCAGTCAAATAAATGTTAGATACATATCATTGGTGTCAATATAAACTCCATGCATAGTAATCAGTCGCATATACTATGCATATTACATTTTAACTTTTAATATAGTCGTGCGACATGGAATATAATTTGCAGGCCCTATATGCAAACTACTAAAAAGTTAACTAGTGTCTCAAGAACACCCCAAACAAGGTTTAAAATACATCTATGTGAACACAGGTTGCTCTTCGTGTTCATCAAATGGTAGCGACTAGAAGCATGTGTACACTCCCTAACCTTATACAATTACTATTGAATTGTGTTTAAAATGAGTTTTAAAGTTAAACCCAATCTCATTTCGTAATTTGATAGCACACGCTTTACAAAACGTAATGCACTACAGACAGAATACTAGACACACACTAAACTACTCCTTGTGTTAACGTGAGATAACAGGATTGATTGTAAACTTTGCATTTGTCATGAAGACTCACGTGAGTGTGGCCGATCAGTAGTGCAAACTGTAGCGATAAAGGATTTAATTGCATGTCCTGATCATCGAACTCCGTAAGTACAGTACACATTTGCTTTTTGTATGATTGCACTTATATGTTTTGCTTAAATCTTCTTTTACTTGACAATTCGTATTTCACATTGTATGGATTTGTGTGCAACGGCAACCACACGTGCCATTTTAGTTAGTTAAATTTGCTGCAACGGTTTTATTTTTGTTTTAAATGAACTTGTATTGTAAGTATAGTTTTACAATTTTCTGGTCCCCGATATTTTTTTCAAAGTGTCACTTATTGTTGCCTATATCGTAACTCGAAACTGGGTTGCATGGGATAAAAACATACGTCGCTAAGTCAAATTAAAACAAAACAGCTCTCAAAACTCTTGAGTTCACATTTATGTTTTATTCTTCTCTACACTTGATCAGCCTTTTGGTCCAAATGAAGTCTCGATCGAGTTTACAACTGGGTTAGGTGGGGTCAAACACTTGGTCAAATTAAACAGATAGAGTGTGAACATTCTAAAGGCCACATTTATCACCATATCTTCATGCGACATGCAACGTTGTCAGAACACTTGGCTGCGTTTAAAACTCGTTCATATGGGGTCCTTAACTATGTTACACGTATTGCCCAATCTTCATGAAACTTGGTCATCACATTTGGCCTCATGGAATCTCGACCGAGTTTCAATTTGGGTCACGTGGGAAAAAAATATGTCCCTTTGTCAAAGCTCGTGAACAATCCAGAGGCAACATGTATTCCCAATCTTCGTGAAACTTGTTGAGAAAACATTTATCCAATTGATATCTTTGTCATGTTTGAAACATGACAACTTGAGGTCTAAAACTAGGTCACTGGTGTTTATAACTTAGCTAGTATGTTGAACATGATCACATACAGAGCGTCACATTCAAATCGAGCCCAATTGGTCCACAGTCAAGGTAATAATTCAAGATCAGATGCAAAATTAAATCAATAAGAACTTATAATTGTGTTCTGAGCATTACGCAACATAATTTAAGTTCAACAGTATAACTTATGATATATATGTATGTTTTTAAATATTGTTTTAAGTAATGATGACAATGATGGAACCTGCTCTCTACGTCAGTATCACTCAATTTCACAACACATTAAACTAATCAGTTTGATGAGACAAAGGAACAGGAACTGAGGCCATAGGTCTAAATTTCGGGTCAACATTTAATTTATCTATTGTGAATTTTATGAAATCCTACGTGTACTATTATTCCTGAACACAACCTTGTCCAGCATCAATGTTTAATATAACTTTGCAGAATCAATATTCGCGATAGGCCATAAAGTCGCCTTATAGTCGCGTGTAAGTCTCGGGTCAAGGTAAACTAGAAAGCACAATGTTTTGAAACGTAATGTCAAGCACACGAAACAAAGTCCATGGGTCAATGTTCAAGTTCAAAGTTAAATAACATTTATAACCATAGTTAACACAGAGCTTGTCTTCGTCCTGCATGAATGGATTTTAAATAGTTTGGAAAAAAAGACAAGCATTTTCGATGCCATGATACGCACAATAGCCTCGTCCATTGGTTCAATGTCAAGGTCACAGTTTCAGTTAAATAGTCAATACATTGTCCAGAAAATGTCTTTCTCCAGCTCTGATTGATATTCAAAGAACTTTTCACAAGTGCCAAGCATGGTAAGACAGAGCGGCACATAACAGAACGTGGTCTCTAGGATATACTTCAAGGTCAAATGTAAGAAACCTACGTTAACACTATATTTTAATACTAACTTTGCCCTGAATGAATAGACTTTGAATACCTTAGCGTTAGTGTCATACATTGTTTAATGGAATGTTGGCCACATGACCCACACCCCTTTGTCAAGATTAATTTAAAAAACTAGACGGTTACATATACATATATTGCACAGAACTAAGACTTGGCATGAGTTACATACCAAAATGAAGGTGTATATACTGGAACACAGGTAAAACAGTTAAATTGCTAAATTCTAGTTTGAATGTAAAATTATAGAAAGCAATTGAAAATGTGTCTTATCTTGAAAACAAAACAAAAATCATTTAGAAGCGCAGCTTTATGACATTGACACTTAAGTTAATATATATATATATTTATCACATGCTATACCTTGTTTTCAATGTAATACAGACATTACGTATTTTTTTTATATTACACATGTGTAATACAACATTTTTAAGCGTTTTCATTGGTTACAGAATCAATAACTAACCAATCGCATGGCTTTATTTTGGTGAAATGACGTCGTCAACATGAAATGACGTCACGATAGTAAACAACTTTTCGATCTATCAGCATTTGTTTGGTCAATTAAGATAAATTTTATTTAGTTTAAAAGCATGTGATAAAAAAAGATCTGACACTCGTTGTCATATCATACCATATTTTATTAAACTCGTCCAGGAAATTCGTAACAAAATTCCTGAACTCGTTTAATAAAATATTGTATGATATGACAACTTATGTCAGATCCTATATATATATAATAAGGCAATATTTAAAATGTCAAGAATGCAGACTAAAATTCCGAAAAAGTTATATGACTGTTTGTTGTGAAATAACCTGTAGTCAGGAATTAAGATTGATCCATATTCTAAATGAACACATGGTTTATACCTCCGACAAAGAACTATGGACTCTTTGCAAAATGGTTGTCGTTATAAAATTATTATTGGCATTTAAACTGATAAGGTAAACCTAGAAAAGTCTTTGCGTTGGAATAAATGAAATACGTTTATACATGTTTAATACGTGTTGTTGATTAGAGAACTATTTGCATCGGCTTAGAAAACGCAAATACAATCGTATACAAACATAGACATTTATTGTATCTAGTAAGAGTATAAATTACGCAGGATATCATTCCATACGCAAATACAATTTTCTATTCCGCGTACCAAATTTCAAATAACGTCGTGGATCTTAAACAGCCGGTTAACAAACGGGTCTGATAATGCATTCGAGTTAAAAATAAAAAGGTTCAAACTAACAATCGAGACAACCGTTAAAAGCTGTTTATAAACAACTATGTTTCTGTTAATTTGGAATCTCAGTTTATCACTCCGCTTGGTAATGAAAATTGCGTCTTCCTTCTCAGGAAGCACGTGAAGTACTTCAGCAAATAAACGATGGGTAATTAATTGTAGCACAAAAACGGGAACCAAATATGACTGTTAATAGCTATAAACATCATTTGGCAACAGGTGATGCATATGTGTAAGGGTCTATTGCACGTATGCGTATATTTTGGCACGCCGATGAAGCATTCATATACACTTACGTATACTTTATAAGTGTTACATTTAGTATTTCAATATTCAAACCGCAAAATGAGGAGTCTGTTAAAACAGTTCTCTTTAAATTTCTGTATTACTATTATTACCCTGTCATTTCCAAGTTCCTGATCAAGAGCACTGTAATCGAACAATTAAGGGAATAATTTAAGTAGTGCACACTTTTAATTTGAGCAAGGCTTCACGGATATGGTATTAAAGTAGTTCATACTTTAAAGCCGTGTTCTTATGTACAAGCTCGCGTAAAGGTTAGTGAACATGTAGATTATCAGATTGTATGAAATTAGTTTATCTTCTTGATACAATTATGTATAAAGCTGTGATGTGGTCGCAGGGCTAGGCAGGTTTTGGTTTCGTGTGCCAGATTAAACAGAATTGTTCAGATTGCGTGTTTAGATCTCTATCTTATTTAACTGCAAAAGACACATCATAAACTTCCTGTTTCGGGTATCACATTCGCAATTGGGTGAGATACTAAACAATACATAGCTATTTCCCTTGTCATGGTTAATGTATTATCAGAAGGACAGATGAAACAAAAAAGATAGTTTGATTTAGAACACTCTGTTTTGCTTACACAGATGACTATAGGTTTTGCATTATTATTAACACTGTCATCATAAAAAACTGATAATCAGAAGTTAATTTACCATTATATAATTACGCATTATAACCCAATTATAAGTAGATGTTTTGGGGCATATAGTAATCACTTTTTCCCTTAATTTAACCCATAAGATTTTGTGCCTGTCTTTCTATCCTGAAACTTGTTCAGACTATAATTGATGCATACAAGTGTATTAACATAACTTGGCACATGGGTGCACCACTATGTGTGTCACACGCATTGACTACGTGGATATCATAAAGATAAATGTCAGATAAAAATACAAAACTTTTGTATCTAAGTAATGTGAGTCCACTCATAGCTAAACAATGGCCCTGATATCTCATTTAGGTAAACAATACCTTGTAGTACATTTGTTTACCAAATATATATGTTTTGATTGATATTCTGATAATAAACGCCTTTTCGGTTTGAAAAAAAAACAACATATTTTATAGCTTGCCAATATTTACAAATCACCGACATTTATCCTTTATGCATGACTTTATTTAAGTTCCGTTGCAAAGAATACACTACTTTATAAAAGATTTCGGTCGTATCTCACAATGTATTTTTTTGTGATCAGACGTGCTTATGGGCACTACCTTAAAACAAGAATATACGAGGATGGGGACAAGTAAGCGCATATCAGTCGATAATGAATTGGAATTGTTTGTTCTTAACATGAACAATGGCATGAATGATATTCCATTAGACTCGGTAGCACATCAGATGCGTGACCTTACTTTTACACTTCACAACGATCTAATAAAGCGTGTCGACGGCGAAAACGGAATACAGTAATGTTAATTGTGACCAATTTAATCCTACGTAAAAACTTACCAAACACACGTGTCACTAGGCTAACTCCTTCAACTATTGTATCATAACAAGTATACTTGGTACGTTTTGAGACATTCACAAATAAGCACAGACATAAGAGAAGCAAAAAATGTTTTCATGAGTGGCCAAATTGAGATTGTGTGTATTTTCGAAGTAAGGACGTATATCAATATGAAAGTATCATATATAAAATATAAATATGAATATATATAGTATGTTTACCATCCGAATGCCGGTTTGAATAGTTTTTCGTAGACCATTACGGTACAGAAAATATTCTGATTCTATTTTGGGTCTGTTTTGTCAGGCGTCAACGTTTCTCATTGTTATAGACTCATTTTTATGTTTATTGTATATTATTGATACAAAGCGAACTCATATGATATCATTTTCTGATAAAAGTAGTTTAAAGCGACATTTTGATTTGAACTATGCGGGGAGATGGATGGAACGACCCTCAGGCAGTAGGACGAACTCTTGTATAGACCATCAGTATGTATGTATGTATATGCGAATCTCTCTCAGGCTACGTTAGCATCTTGTGCTGCATCTTTGCCTCCTGCTAATTGTATTTGATAATGTCAACCCAGCCCTTATTAAAGTACGCTCACAATGTGACAGTGTCCAGACGGAAAAAAGGACAGCTTAAATTTAAATAGTTTATTGTGATGCGGGTATTTAATAGCGCATAATAACGATGGTTAATGATGCATTGAATCTGTGCAGTGTTTGTTAACGAGATGCAACTGGTTCGACGAAAGTTTTGTTTTATTTTGTCATGCCGGTTTTGAGCTTATGCTTAATGATAATATAACTTACTGATAAGTGAGATTTGACTGTTGATCATTTCATTTCATGTTATTCGTGTACTTGCATTTTAATTGACGAACTAATTAGACCCTAACATTCCTTTCTAATAGAAAGACGAAACTCTTTAAGATATAGCTATCATACCCAATTGATTACCATTCTTTTGATTATCCGAATGCGTACATAACCTAAATTCCACCAATATGTTTAACATAAATCACACTTACAGTTTATTAAACCAATAGTATTATCTAATATATCTAAACAAGAGGCGAAACAATAGTGTTTAGAAATGTAAAACCTATTGTTTTGAGATCGGATTGGTGTGTTTAAGTTGTGCGTGCGTGTGTAAGGCGACGGCGTCCAATTGAAAACAACGTTAAGTACTAATATTACATGTAATCTGTTATGTAGATATCCTGGAGTCTTTGGGTTTTGATACCTCACTAAATATTTACCATTATTTTTATATAGATACACCTTATATTGTATCAATTTAATCAGCAATACAAACCTGTAACGTAGTCATATTTTGTATATATTAAGCACAGTTTTTACTACATATATTGTTTAAGTAAAATACATTGATGTTGTATTCAAAAATGGTTCCACGGCATATAATTCAAAGTATCGTTTTCAGTTGAAAAATATATTTGGAACTAACGATAAATTAATATCATGATGATATGAAATGTCAATCTATCCAAATTACCACAGTCCTTTATAATCGTTGTAAAGGATGGGTATTCTATGGTAAAAACGCACGCTAGTTATGCTTCAGTAAAACAAAATAATTACAAAAGAACTTCCCCAAACAAATTGCTTTGTTTTGAACAATTGGTTTGTAAATGGATACAGTTAGTTTAAACCAATCCACTCCTTTGTTTCCTTTGAAGGCACATTTCAAATACACATAACAAAAAGCAATGCGTTATCATATTACATGACTTCAATAGCATTCGATATTCGACACGCACACTGCATTCAATAGAAGTAGTCGGCAGGGTATATATCGTTATGTATTCGTAATGAGTGGATCATGCGCACGTATGTTTCCTTATTTATAACTCATAAAACGAGGATAAATGTGTTTGAGTGTGACACTTTTTCTGTCCAAAGTTGTATTAAAGTGAAGGCTTCTGAACTGTGATCTGTGTGGTATGGTTATGGACATTAACACATTAAGCACATTTATCACATTTATGGATGTAAGAATGTTTTACTTCAAGTTAGGAACTGATACGAGAGTTTCTCTGTTTGCTATATGTGCCAGTGCTTTTTGCCCAGATGATTATTTCAGCTTTAAGAAGACGTTTTAGCGACTATAAAACCATGCATATCCATGCAATTGCTATAGTAAACTAGATGAACTACTCTCCCTGTGTGTTACAAAGTCGAGACCTTAATTTAAGTTGTATTATAATAACAGCCTGCGTATTTTCACATATTAAATTAATTTACATAGGCCGCTCTCGGATAGCTTACGGTTTGTAAACAATTTATTTAAAAGTTATCACTCTTTAATTAGGACCTATAATTGAACAAAAGGTGTAAAATAATAATCTTTGAAATAATTATTTTATAATCCGCGCTCCTTTTCATTTTTTTTATTTGTAATATGACTCTTGAAAGCGGCCGATATTTTGTTGGAAGACAACTGAACACATTGTGTATTCAAGTTATATAGTGATTAAGCATGAATAACCCGATGTCACTCATTAAACATAATGTGTCTATCCCGCCTTATAAACTGATACATCTACCCGTTCTAACGTTTATTTCAACAACGTTATCTCGGATGTAAGCGAGCTCAATATTTATTAGCGCAGCTAGCTTTTAAACGTCAACAACGCTAAGGTAACGCGAGGTTGCATATTCTAGTGCAAATAGATTTTCAAACATTGTTTAAACTGCTAATGCTTTAATGAAACACATAGAACACAGGTGAGAACTAGTCCAAGTTTAAAATGGCAGAAGTTAACTTCGAAGATTGTCCGAGATTTTAGTCTCACTACCTAATTGGTCAAGGTCACACCTAGATGTCATGACTGATTCGATCATAAAACAGCTTAAAATGCCTTTCTCAGCCACAATTATAAATAACCTTGGGCTAATGATATTTTTCCTTACTAAATGTGAGTGTGTTACATTCGTCTCCTTATCTCAAAGATCAAGGTTACAAAGATCAAATTAGGCCTTAAAACAGCTTACTCAGATTATAAGTTTGTAATTTTATTTTGAGAGGACCACTAATAATGTCCAATTCACAACATAGTTCGGACAAAATAAATGTTGATAAAACAATACCAAAACATAAATTATTTGCAAGATGGAATAATAGCCAACTACAAAAGTTTACAACCATAACTAAATAATAATGCCATATTTTTAAGCATAGTTACTGAACATGGCATTGCCCACATCACATTTAATTGTTAATGTAAGCTGGGGAAATGTTTAAAGACAAAAAGGTTTTTAGAGTCACGTAATTTTAACATCCGGTCGATATGGTCAAGCATAATATTGACTCAATTATTGGGCAATCTACGTTTATTCAAAACCGTGTTCAGACATTGTTGGAATTAATCGCATATAACTAATTTATGTTTACAGAGGCTTCTCAAGCAAGCACGTTGCTCCTTTAACGCAAATGTTATTGCATTATGAGATGTGACTGATGACACACTATGGCGAGTCTATCCGATGTGTTCACTGAGAAGGAAAGGACGAACTGGCTGAAAGCGTGGCTGGCAGTTGACATTGCAAAGTCTGGTTTGGAGCATTTCGCGGAAGATGAGGCTAAAACTGTACACGCCGATATATTCAAAGCTCTCTGTCCGAATGTTCAGACGCTAGCCGCATGTATAAGCTGCCACACAGCAAATTTGCTGAAATGCCCAACACAAGGCGTATGCAATAAACGAGGAGCACATTCCGCATGCACATCTATGCATGATAATCCTGCAAAACAACCACGACCATGTCCTGCTAATGTGTGTAATAAAGTCCATGACGAAATTGTTAAGCAGCACAAATTTAACAATCCGTCATGGAAGAATACAACGGCGCAACAATGGTCAACAAATCCATGGCAAGTTGCCAAGGCTTATTTACCTCCAGACGGATATGCTGGAAAGAGTTCGATTCAAGATACAGACTTTAATGGAATCATCAGTTTTATGATGAATTGCAAACACTTTGACAACAAGTTTTCCTTCCCCCTTGCTCCAGGAAAACACAATCCTCCTTGTCTACTGACAAAAGTAAGTGTATAATTACGATTTTCTTTTTTTATTATTTGTTTTCATTTCATTGAGAGTGTATTTTGATTGCACCACCCGGCCGTCCATACAACCAAGTTGCCGTATCGTAAATGTTAAATTTGTTCAAAGGGATTTATTGGAAAATAAAATACACGTATGTGTCATTATGTGCTTTCCGCTTTTTCATAAACATCAAAATAGTGTTATTTCGCTTGCAAACTATATGTATTCCTTCAAACAACTGATTAATCTGTTGTCGTATCATCGGTGTTCAGAGACAGGTTTAATAACCTTTTAATAAAACATTCACTATCAAATGATACAGGAAATAACTGATAATTACCATTCAAGAATGGTCAGATATCTGATCGGGNGGGGGGGGGGGGTCCTAGGAGTGTTAAGGTTAAATGATGAAACAAGTTTTAAAACAGGATCGAAATTATTCGTTTTAAAACATTATACCAATGACTGGAAGTTAACGTTTGTTTTATGTCAAGAACCAGTTGAACCTCAAACAGACTGCTTGTGTGGCATGTATATTCATATGCCGTTTAACATACCAATCGTAAAGCAATTTGAGGCTTTATTTTGGATTAAATGATTACACTAACTACATATTGACCTTTTTTGTGCTGACTATTTGGTTGAATAACGACCACGGATGTTTCGTTGTTTATATATTTTTTGGGGGTTTTGTTTGTATATACAACTATATTAAAGCATCACATTAGAAATGCAGTTAATTTAAAAAGAATTCATGCTTCTAGAAACATCTGTAAATTTAAACGACATTTAACCATTTAGCTGTGGTTTACGTGCAACTACCAATTGCTTTCGTCATACAACATCTTCAAAACATAAATGATTTACGGTTCATAACCATTTCAAGTTCAGTTGCCCATGGCAGTCGAAGTAGCTTGATATGTTTCAAACCGACCTTTTTAATTGGCAAAATAAGGCGTGGAGTCGATTGCCTTCCGCTGCATAGACCAACATAACTAGATTTAATATTTAGAGTTGGGGTAAGTGGCTGAGTTATTCTAAAAAATGACGCTTATGAATGTTCTGTAACTTAAAATTGTAGCTTATTATTATTTTTAATATTCGTACTTTCGTTAAGAAGTCTTATCAATGCACGTTTCAAAACTAACACCATGCTGTCGTTTTATTACATTAATGAGATGATTATTTGTTGAACATAACAATATATTGATCTTTGTTCAGCCAATTAAACATTTTTATTGGTTGTTGTGCTGTAAGTTTCATAAATATATTAAAATAAGCAAAGAATAAGTATTTTGTTTTTCTTTAATGCTAGAAAAAATTGCAATAGTCCTTAAGGTTAAGAATTTTCTGAGAAAATGTATTATTAATTTTTACTTTCTTAGTTGGAACACAATACAAAAATGTGAAGATTTTTGTTTAATGGCTGAATCTCCACTTGTTTGTGACTATCGATAATATGTCCAATACTTTGTAATACGTCTTATTCTTGTAATGCTTTGTGAAACAAATATTTAAGAAAAATACGTATCTAAGCTCAAGTAAAGAAAACTCTTATAAAATGTATGATTTCATGTTTTAAAATGGAATCTAATTTTGGTCTTATGTAAGATATTTGAAGGACAACAACCGTTATAATCAGATATTTCTAAAGTTTCTTTACAATACTAATACTAAAATTTAAATTGCTTCACATGTTTAGACAATTAACATTAACTAATAGAATTCTCTACATTCTTAGATATGATGTGGTAAATATTGAAAATAAATATATTTATATTGAAACAAAAACGTACCGTAGGCCACAAACTCATTCATGAGTGACAGAAGAAACTCAAAATTGGCATAATACTTCTTTTGTTTCTAAATGAAGAACTAACACTGGGCAGATGATTGTAGTAAGAATGCATTATTTGCAATATGTCAAACTTTCAATATCTTTGGCAGAAATGTTTAACAAATATGGACAAAATAGGTACTGCATGCGCTTTTTGCTTGCCTTTGAATATATTGGAATAGTAATGTCACGTGATCTCGTTTTAAATATGTTGCCATCTTTTCTCGAGAATACAGCTAAAAGCAATTTGTTTTTTTCTTTATTGTGCACGATAACGTTTAGGCCTATTGCAACCTGTTTTGGATTTTAATTTGCTAAGGCAGTGGTCTCGAATGCCACATGCTCTAAACATATTATTTTGTAGACTGTTAAATCGCAATGAGAAGATGCTCTGTATGTAATGTTTTATGATGGTATTTATTTATCTTTACGGTTAACAATTTAAATTTTGGGACATAATCGTTCGCAATGGATGTCACATGTTTTAATTTAATAGGCATAACAAACAAAAACATCTTCATTTTCTTCTCTGGTGTGTCATTTTTTATCTTTTTATGCGTCTATATTTATTGTGAACAATACTAGACAATGATAGGCCAAAGAATGTTCGTAATATATATAAAATATGACGTTGCCACGTTTGCCTCATGTTTTATAAAGACAATACAAATAACATAAAGAAGAAAATGACTCTTCACTCTATATCTTTCAAAATAACGCGTCTATGGCGGCCGGTTTACTTTATTCACTATGTAATATAATATTATTTATTACACTATCGTGATCATAATGTATTAACGTCATAAATATTTTTATGTTCGACACCGCGAACTTGATATTTTATTATATATATTATATAGATAGATCATATTACTTTAAATATAAATAACTTTTAAATCTACCTCTTATGGTATTCATAGATTCGCGATATATGACACAAGTACACTAAAATTGTGTGTGTGTTGTTTGATTCACGCGTCACGTTTATGACAGTTTTGTTCTGTTCTGAAAGTAGTAGATAAGAACAATAATTTATATCCTGATATTTGTTTAGTTTTACTGTTGGCTATGTTACTTTCTACAATTCCAAAGTAGACAGTTTGACCCTTGACCGTCTTGGTCATCTGTAAGATTAAGTTTGTATAGCTCTTGTATGATGTCAGATGAAATATTCTTGAAGCTGTTGCTTGTCAATTTCATAATTGCTATTGACCCAAATCGTATTAACGATTACATTGTTTATAAATGTTTCATATAAAGAGCTTTAGTGTTCAGACCTTTTGTACCTATAACAAGAAACTCTTCTTTTACCGAGTTTGATGTATTTCACTTGTTATTGCCGCACTTTCCTGGAGACCATAAGAAATCTCATTCGAGAGTGGCGCACACCCATCATAGCTTTTTTTGCATATTTTAGTTTCTTCCAGGCCATTACCGTTTGTTTCTTGTTCCATACTGATAAACGATGATATACAACTGAAAATTGAGTGTCTGTTGTTTTGAATGTGTTTAGCACCGTAAAAATCATAAACAATCATGTTTTGTCAACCAATTAATCTCAGTATATCACTCTTTTATTAAAGCCCTTGATGAAGGTAAAGAGGTTAGAGCCGTATTTTGTGACATTTCTAAGGCATTCGATAGAGTATGGCATGAAGGACTTATTCACAAACTCCGACTAAGTGGTATCTCGGGCAATCTTCTATCTTGGTTAAAAGACTACCTACATGAGAGGACCCAGTGTGTTGTAATCTCCGGCTGTCAATCTGACCCATTACCGATAAATGCTGGTGTTCCTCAAGGGTCTATCTTAGGGCCCCTCCTCTTTCTAATATACATTAACGACATTGTACAAGATATTCATTATCCTATTCGCCTATTTGCAGACGATACTGCTCTATATATAATCGTCGACAACCCGATTGATGCAGCTTATCATCTAAATTCTGATCTTGCAACAATCCATTCCTGGGCTGATAAATGGTTGGTTACGTTCAATCCATCAAAAACCGAATCCTTAGTAATATCTAGAAAGGTCAACCGCCCAATCCATCCCCCTCTTTTTCTCAACGACTGCCAAATCACTGAGGTTTCGTCTCATAAACATCTCGGCTTAAATTTGTCTGATTCATGTTCCTGGCATGACCACATTGAATCAATCAAGACGAAAGCATGGCAGAGAATCAATTTAATGCGAACGTTTAAGTTTACGCTCGACAGAAAGTCCCTTCTATTGATATACACAACATTCATCAGACCAATTCTCGAATATGCTGATGTAGTCTGGGACAACATTACTTCACATGATGAAATAGAACTTGAAAAGATTCAACAGGACGCAGCAAGAATAATTAGCGGGGGAACACGTTTAGCATCTTTGCAGAATCTATATAATGAAACGGCTCTCGAACCATTAAAAAATAGGAGAACAAAACATAAACTAACCAATTTCTATAAAATGTATAATTCAATATCACCCCCCTATTTGTGTTCACTGATCCCCTCTAGCGTTGGTGAAAGATCGGCTTATCAACTTCGTAATTCTAACAATATTCGCAGCATTCAATGTAAATCACAACTTTTTTCACGATCTTTCCTACCATCAACCATAAACTTATGGAACAATCTACCGGAATCGGTAAGATCAGCTCCTTCTCTCTCAGCTTTCAAAGCAAATCTAAACAAAGATAAAAAAGTTATTCCCCAGCATTACTACGATGGAGAGCGGCAGTCTAATGTTCTACATGCACGTTTACGAATGCACTGTAGCAGCTTAAATGAACATTTGTATGCGAAAAATATTGTACAAAGTCCATATTGTCAATGTGGTGAGATTGAAGATACATATCATTTTTTCTTTAATTGCCCCATTTATACCGTGAAAAGAGTTATCCTTTTCGACAATCTGTCCAGTTTCCAACCCATAACTTTGCAACTACTTCTTTTTGGTGTTAAAGACGGATCATACGAAGTAAATTCATTAATATTCAAACATGTTCAGTCTTTCATCCGAGATAGTCATAGATTCTAACTCTACTCCATTTCAGGAACAAACCATATTCTGCTAACGATGCCCCGTCCCGCAACTACTTCTTTTCCTACCGCAAATTCTCTTATTCTGAAACTCTACTCTTTCACTTCTTTCCCTTTCATTCTTAACATATTAGCTTTTTTGCTATCTACGCTACTCTGCTATACTATTTGTATTACAACGTATACATTTTTTCATTTTTTTTCCCCCGTTTCTAAACGGTATTCAAATACCTATCACTGTTCTATATTGTTCGTAATTTTGTCATTTTTATAAATTGTTGTTATACATTTGGTTGTTTACACCATAACAGCAGCGCTTCTAACTGACAGAAGAGAGACATAGCATAAGCCTCGAGCTTTTTTCTCAATTCTGTCAAATTGTATTCTACAGCCTTTATGTTAAGCAATACTGCAATTTCTACCTGCCTTGTATATAGTTCTAAAATAGCATGTATGTTTGTATTGTATTGCTTATTATGTACTTTCTACGATCTAAATAAATAGTGTTTAAACCAAACAATCATGTTATAAATAACTAAGTTAGATAAATCAGTAGCACTGCCATTGACTTACATAAAACTGTTAATTAAATATGACCTATCGTGTACTTTAACAAGGGTAATATATTGTGATATATACAACCGAGAAAACATTTTGAAATGTCATAAGCTTATTTACTGATTCAGTGATACAATTAACAATCTCGCCTATTTTGCATTCAGTAATTGTACAAGCGATTACCAAAGTTTAGGTCCTTTCCACTTAAAGCAATTGTTTGACAAAATGTTTTGTTTCACCGTAAAATTGCATTTACATTTACTTTCCTAGCCACAACAAATCTGTAGACCTCCATACAATTAATATTATAAATGTGACATAAAAAATATAAACATTGATGTTAATTCATTTCGGTAATTTGTGTTAATTCAGACAAAATTGTCCCTATAACATTTGTAAATGGAACAAAATGAATCATTGAAAGAAGAAATGCACATCATATTATAAACTGCCTTAAACTAGTTCACAAAAATCACATTTTTTACAAATATTCCGAATCTATATATTTTTTCGGAATCGATAGAGTCATCTTACTAGATTATCAGCTAATATTCTGATGGTTATTTGTCATCTACACAAATTATGTTATGTATGGTGTCAAATTTTGTCAAACTATAGTTCACATGATTAATAAATAGGTGTTTAGCAAAATGACATTACATTCGTATCGCCACTGCAAGTCCCAGTGATATTGCATGTAATTTACACGATTAGCGGGTCTTAACAATGTAAATCCAAGTGGTGTTTAAGGGGTCCATATTCCATATAACCCGGGTGTTCCATGTTCACTTAAGGAGCAATATATCGATATTATCATATGAACCAACGTGCACATTTTGTTCCACGTATGCGCTTAGTTCAATTTAATGAACGTTAATACTCAAGGACATGGTAAGCGATAAAGCAACAAGTGACATCCACATTTTTTCTTGCTATGTAGAGATAGTTTGCTGAAAATAACGCACACAATTAAACACGTTCTTGCTCAGAAAACAAATGTCAGCAGAGTGTTGAAAATGTAGACAAATTTGAATAAACCAAAAAAAAAACGTTTCTAGCTATGACCCCAGTGACTAATATGGTACATACTTCGATTGAAATATATATTTTCTCACATACGATTTGCATTGATAAACGCTTGAATTATGACCATACTGGTACCGCTTAACTTTTTTTGTATATGCATGACTAATTTAGGCCTGAAGTATTGGGCATTATTCTTCCTAAGATTTCCTTACACAATAAAAAATGTATGTATATGCCAATGATTTAAAATGTATAGTTTAATTGTGTAGATATTTCAAATAAGTTCACCCATTATCGCATACATGCATTTATAATTTGTCTCAACCACATCAGACAATACGTATGTACTGTACACATATGTTTCATGTCTTAATAGGCGCGAGAAATTGGCAGAACTGTCCGTCATTCGTCTGAGTGTAAAGTCACAGACTCAGATCTTCAAGACATCTTCACAACACTGACTAGCCTGCTGAGTGACCCAACGTGTCTAGCACATGACGTCACTGCACAGGAGGCTGTAATGAAACTAGCGGAGGTAAAAGTTAATGTTGAAAGACCAAACCTTTTTGTTGTGCACGTTGCTAATCACCACATACGGAACATAAGAGTCCGACTAAGTTTTGTTCAGAGATTACATATTAAAAATCACATGGATGACGCGGCATTTCAGATGAAGAATAATGTTCGCACACTTTTACTAAGTTGAAGGTTTTTCATTAAAATACACGAGTAGTGTTTATTTGTTGGTAGCATTGTTTAACGTCCTAATAACAGTAAACGTCGACCATGCGTTTGGGACTAAACAAACATACGAATTTGAACATATTTACATCGAATTATGTCTTATTAAATTCAACGATATTTAACATATGGATATAAATCTTGATGCAACAACAAAAACGTCAGTTAAAAACGTGTTTCAAGATCACCAAATTATGAGTATGCATCTATAACTACATGAATGATCTGAAATGTTAAATCGCGATTCGGATATTTTGTTATCGCAATCAGGCGTGGATCCTGCGAGCCGCGATAAAAGGATTTTGTAGTATATGTAAAAATTATGAAATTACGACGACGATAAGGATAATTAAAATAAGTGTTGCGATGTTGTAGCTCTAACTTAGAGTAGATTTTGATTTAGAATATGCAGGAGTATGAAATCAATTGTCACGTAAAATGGGCCATCCCCTTCTACACCGAACCCCTTACATTGCCGCTGTGCTGAACCATTACGTGTTTAAAGGCCTGTTATCATATTGTATGAAGACAAATATTATTTAGTAGTTCTACTGTAACTAAATTATCTTATATGAGTTGCTAGAATTAAATGATCTCACATCAAGTGCATGTATGTAAAATACTACCTTAGATATTATTATTCCGGATACATGGAATTAGTTTATTTTGATTCCAAAACCAATTGAAGAAAAAACATGTCTAGCTATACAAACGTTTGTGTTGAATTTAAACGTTCATGTTTCTTGAATGTATCCGTGTATCATCTTGTAATATGTAACATGAAGTGCAGGGTACGTATGCCACAAACATTCACATAAACTTTAATCATATAATGGTGAAAAAGAATGTCCCCAAACCCTGATCTGCGAGTATTAACGTGATCGGCAGCGTTGAGGAAGATAACAACGTCGATGGAGCACTACAGGCGGTTCTTTACCGCACCTCGGACTGACAACGCTTAATATTACTGTGACAATCTAAATTATATTTTTGCACTAATGTGTTGGTCTTTATGAACACAGCAATGAATAAAATGATATATGTACATGCGACTGCATATACACACCTTACACACTTCTAGAAAAGCAATTCTTGCTGACATGTCTTATTTAATACCATAATTAACTATATTTAATTTGAATCACAAATCAAAACAAGATGAAACCTAAGTAAAGTAAGTATTCAATATGAGACATCAGCACAGTTTTCGGAGTATGTCCATTGCAAACCAAGGACAAAGTAAATATGTAAAGTGAACGCTAAGACTGTTTTCCTGTCGAAATGACAATTGGTCCTCACTTATCAAAGTAAACCCCTCGATTATTTACTCGATATTAGATTGTCGATTTCGACGGGTATACATAACCCTTTCTTAAATAAGAATAAACTTATCAGGTATTTCAACTACCTATAT